>PVKA01033412.1:0-24412 GCA_004027165.1 Ctenomys sociabilis
GAATCTTTGATATAATTCAGCTACATAAATACCTGTAAATATAATATCATGTATGCACCTTGTACAATACCAAAACATTATGAAAACAGTTTGCAATGTATTATTTCATCGACTCTGTATGGTTATGGTGTTTTGAAACTGTCTGATTGACATTTGTATTTCAATAAAATAAAAATAAATGGAAAAAAAAAAATAAAATTACTTGTATGAAAAGGAATGGCATTTGTCATTTTTGTTCAAGATCTTGATTTATCACATTCTGGGAGCAGAACTTGAAATGCTGTGCTTTTTATTTTACCTAACAGAATGCTTTGCCTGAAGGCAAACAGAATGTTGGATTAAAACTTTTAATACTCTAGGGCAAAATCTGCTGGTTTTAATAAGAGACAAAGGCTCATTTGGATTTTTTTTTTTTTTGGTATTACACAAACAAGTCGAGCTTCTGTTTATCATGTTCATTGCTTTAATTCCGGGTGCTCGGCATTGGATGGAAGATGGTTGCCGGGGCACACATGGCCCGCAATGAGCAGTAAATCTGAGTATCTGTCAACAGATGCACTCTCTCACAGGTAATTGTCTAACTCCATCTTCTTTCATCTGTAGCCAGGATGATTTCAAATGGATATTGGTGGCAAATGTTTCATTTTATGCAAATGCTTTCAAAGACAGACAAAGTAGAACTCTCCACAAAGAGCGGAGTGAGGTCAAGAGTGTCTTGAAAAATAAAGTTCATTGTAATTGAATTTTCCTCTACACCAGGTACTCTGATAAAGAGTTCATGAGTATGTACTGATTTACTTTGTCCTCACAGTGACATTTTGATTTAGATTTGGCTAATATTCTGTTCTATTTCTTAGAAATCAGTAAGTCTAGGGAGGTCAAAGACTCAATCAAGGTAGTGGATTGTTAGGATTTATCATAGGAATCTGGCATCAGAACCTAAACTATCAGTTTATAAACTACAGTCTTAATATGTGCAACTGACTCTATTTTGTACACTTGTTCTCTTTGGAATGAGGTGAGAAGGAAAGGACAAGAGACTCACTTCTGATAGAAGGTGGTCAGCAGCATCTGACAAGGCAGGAAGCAGGTCCATGTAGGTGTGAGAGGGGGTAGCAGCCACTATGCCAGAAGACTTGTGAGAATTCTTTCTCTTCTGAATAGCATTGATGATTTACTTGTGAGTCTGGGGCTTCCGCCTTGTGGACTGACATTTCCCAATGCATCATCACATTTATCAGAACACATTAGCATTTTGGTAAGGACTAAGAGCCATAGAAGATTGATAGGTGTAACAGACTATGTGAACTTAAGAAAACATAAGCTGCTCTGGCAGTGGTTGCATGTAATCCAAGAAGTCTTTGAGGCTGAAGCAGAAGGATCACAAGTTGTCCTAGCAGGAGAGGTTTAGAGGCTTAGGGACACACCGTCTCAAAATAAAAAGAAGGAAAAAAGCTGAGGATGAAACTCAACGGAAAGGACCTGGATTCATCCCTTGGTGCCACAAAACAAACAAAAAAACAAACAAGCAAACAAATTTAAGAAAACAGTAGTACTTCTATTAGTTCTGATTTCTAGTTCTCCAAAGTAGGCATAATTCCTGTTGTCTTGTAGGATTCCTATAAAGGTTTCAAAGAAATGATGTTTGCAGAGGAGATTGGGGAGAAATCCAGGACATTGGTGAAAGTGTAATCTTCATAATTGGAAAATCTCTGTTATGCTCATGCTTCTCCATGGAAGCCCTTGGATGTCATGTGTGTTGCATAAATATAACTTTTACTATGATGGTGGTTTAAGTAAAAAAAAAGAGGGGATTATTATGATTTCTAAGCCACATAGTTATTCACAGTGAAGTTGTCTTTTTCTTTGTTTCAACAATTTAGCTACTGAATCATTTGAGTCAATATTTTCAACACTGAGATGATTAAGCAAAATAATTATGTTCCATATGATAAGTTATAGAATATCTACTGTGAGGTAGGTACTGTGCCAACCATGAGAAAGACAGCCTCTTTCCTCAAAGAATTTGCATCAAAGCAGGAATAACAGCCATACCAGTTCATGTGTGAATCCACCCACATTCCCCCAACCCAGCTCTCTTTTAATCCATGTATCAATGACTACTATTATCAAATATATTATACATGGCAATGGTATATTTTGTGTCTTAAGAGACTTCAAAATGCAAATAATAAATGATACACACAAAGTTAAAGTTTGAAGATTTTTAATTAGAAAGGAGTGACAGCCACTTACTGATGCAGTTATCTATTCAGTATGTTCTACTTAGCTGCTTTCTCCAGGTATGTGGCTGGGTTCTCAGGGGGTGACAGTCAGTAAAGCACAGAAGATTACACTTGAGCCCACACAACTCCTCGCTGATCTGGGAGAGGCATCAAGCCTTCATTTTTGATAATTGTATTGTGACACACAATAGAATAACACAATAAGTAGAATAACAATGCAGAGAAAGCAAGGCAGAAATAATTGCAGTAGCCCAGGTGCTATTTTATGAGGAGCCGAGGTAAGGCAGGGAATACATTTGTCTAAATTACCTGCAGTAGTACATCAGATTATGGCCTCCTAGTTTCTGGATAATCTAAATGCTACCCACACGTATTCATTTAATGGGAAGAGGAATAACATGGAATGACATTGTCTTATCTACCTTGAGTATTCAAATGTGTGGTTATTCCAAATGATGTTACTCAGAAGGGTAGAAATGTAAGAAAAAGCAACTCCAGATAATGTAGACTAGATGGATCTTAAAAAATTTAACAGTGAGTAATTAACATGAAAATGACAGGCTGTAGTGCACACAAAGGGAAGAAATTCTAATTTCAGATTCTGCAGTCAGGCAACAAAGCTAAGCAGAAATGGAGGCTTTGTGAAAATCTCACGTCTTTGTCTAATTTTGCATGGGGAACATTTGCCCACTCAAAGGACAGATACAAGGTGCTTAACCTCAGTCAATCAGCATCTGAGAACATTTCTATGAGGTTCTGATAAGATAGTGAGATGTGGCTATGGATCACTGGAAATTAGCCTGCCTCTCTGTGATGCTCCCTATTCCTAAAACTGTGCATTGGATTTAGTCAATGCATGCTGAGAGTGGGTGCTTTCAGGGGTAGGAAATTATCAGGTGCAGAGAACTAGTGAGAGCCCAGCGTGGTGCTGGTGCCTCCATGGAGTGAGATTTGCTCCTCTTCCAGAAAGTCTCAGTGTCTGCTAAACTTCATACACCCCAAAGGTGGAATAACACAGTGCTAGGGAGCATGGAATTTGAAATGAGACTTCTGAAGGATCAAATCCTAGCCTTTACGCTGAAAGTCAGCCCCCGGAAGGACTTTTCACATTTCTCTAGTCATTCTCAATCCTGTCCTCTCTCAATTTAAGATATTGGTGTATGTGAGCTTGCTATCAAGCTGACAAATCAACTGTGCTTGGAAAAAAACTAATGTTCATTATCTTGTCAGTGGGTCAGAAAGCTGGGCCCAGCTGGTGTAGCTCTGCCTACTGCTGCAGCTCCTGAACACTGCAGTCCTGAAGCCAGTCAGGACAGGTCCTTTCGGGAGCTTGAGGCCCTCTTTTCCAGTCCTGGCTATTGGCAGAACTGGATTTCCTGTTCCTGTGACTGAGGGCCCTAGTAATCAACTCCTGTCAGCCTGGGCCTTCCCTGGCGTCGGGGCCCCAGAGCTTCGGGCCGTGCTGCTTCCTCACCATGGCAGCTCCTATCCTTGAGAGCAGTAGGGGCAGCTCGCTGGCCTCTGGCCCCCCTGAGAAGAATCACTGGAAAAGCTTCATTTTTATGAACGTCAGTCAGTCACCTGATGAAGTATTTAATTACTTTTGCAGAATCCTTTCCTCTTTGTGATATTCTGTTGTTTTGAAGCGAGTTGCAGTTGACTTTCAGGGGCAGGAAATTATCAGGTGCAGAGAACTAGTGGGTGCTCTTAGAATTCTGCCTACTACAAGGCAGAACTGAAGTTCACTCTCACTGTCTTAACAACCAAACAAGGTCATGAGTATATCATTTAGCTTTGAACAAGCTGCTTATAATCTCTGAGGCTTAACAATACACTATTGTGGTCATTGACAGAAGCAAAAAAGAAAAAAAAAAAAAAAAACCTTCCTAAAGTCTGGTTAGCATTTCCTGGGCTGGGGAGATAGTTCAGTGGCACAAGTACCTGCTTGTCAAGGTCCTGAGTATGATTCCAGTAGAGAAAAACCAAAAAGAGTAAAGTCCTAATTGCTAGGAATTTCTCATGATTATTAGCTTTTCCAGACTGATGCTGCCACACACACACACATCAAGAGAAAATAAATAAAAGTTAAGTGAAATAAACTGAACTCAGGAGCAGAAAAGACACACCAAGACCCTGGTATGGGGAATCTCAAAGTGCTGCACTTAGAGAGGCAGTGAGCAGACCGGAGGTTCACCAGGGTTGTGAATGAGTCAGTGTGTCTGGGTAGCAAGAGGTGTTGGTTAGAAACTACAGAGGTTCAGGTATGTGGGATAAATCCATATCAGAAATGTCAGGTGCACTCTAGTTAACAATGTTAATATACATTAATATACATTTGAGAATGTATATGCTAAATTTTCTAAGGGAATTCCACTGAAGCTTTCTTAAAGCACAAAAAGCAATGTAACTATGTGACAATGTGTGTTAGCTAGCTTGCTTGTAATGACCATTTCACGTTGTGTAACTATATGGAAACAACACATTGCATATGCTGAATGCACACAATTGTGTTTGTCAATGGCTCTAGAAGAAAAGAGATGGGAGGTTTTATTACTATGTAACTGAGTTCTCTAGGAGAACAGGATAGGCCTCTAAAGAGGCTAGAATAACTTGGAAGGCCAGCAGTGGTGACTGGCCAGTGTATCTCTCGTGGCTCGGGTTGGGGTCAGGGTGAAGTTCTTCCACAGACAGTGCCCTGCATGGGTTGATCTCTAGCCAGTGTTCATGGTGGGAGGAACTTGGCTTGGTCTTAAAAACCGACAGATGCAGTCGCAGCAACATGCAAGCTGAGAGGCCCCAAATAGGGCAGCATTGGACACTAGGCAGTGAGGCCGGAGTCCTACCCCCCTGCACATCACAGCAGCACCGGGGTGGTGGGTTGAGAGCTGCTGTGGCCCGGCAGCTCTGCCCCATCCTGGATGACGAGGCTTCCTGCTACCTCTCTGCTATCGGTTCTCAGCACCGCTTTTCTCATATCAAGGTCAGTGCCTGGCCAAGGTCAGTGTGTGATGTGTGATGTCTCCTGGCTTGTTTGCCTTTTGATCCACCTCCCAGGCAGCTGAGAAGAGAAAGGAGAAAAAGTCTGAAATACGGTGTTCTTCAGCTGTCTGCACATCACTGAAAAAAATCATTCCAGGATTTCCTCCAAACACTTTTGGCTTTCAGCTCCTTGCAGGACCATGGGTATTGGAGTGGACCAGCAGCTGCCCAGAAGAGCAGGAGATGTGGCCTTGCAGCCAAGCTCTGTGCTAATCCCGACAGGATGCAAATCTGGAAAGGAAGAAGGATCTGTTGTTAGATGTCACATGCCTAGAACAACCAACCGCCTTTAGCTAAAAAGAGTAGTTATTTTTTTTTAAATACATTGAGCCTTTAAAAATATAGTTTATAATTTAGAAGAATTTTAAGTTTATAAAACATGCATAAAAAGGAAGAAATTCCTACGTGCCTTAATTATTCTGATTCTGTTAATACCATCACACATGATCCGGAGAATTTGGCAAAACCAGGCATGTCCTCCATCCAGCTCCATTGAATGAACACTAGACTTGATTTGGATTTCAGCAGCTTCTCCCTTACTGTGTTTCTTTCTGACTCAGGATCCCATCATGTGTTAAATATCAGGTTTCCTTGGATCAGGGACCCTTTTGAGAATTAGCGGTCTTTTGTCTTGAGGACTAGCTCTCAGCTTACATTTTTTTGTGAGGTTTCCTGTGATTTGTATTTTGGGAAAGAATCTGACAGCAGAGCAAAGTCTTTCTTGACCCTTGTAAGAGACTACACTTGAGGTCTATATAACATCCCCATGGTGTTCACCATGACAGCACCTCTGGTAGGGGACATTTTCAGGTCTTCACACTTATTCTCTGCCCCCGTACACTGCTATTTGGAAGTTGGGCACTGTGGTCACCTCTGTTCAAAGGCTGTGTGTGACAGGGTAGGGGATGAAGCCAAATCACCTACAGAAATGTATCTGCATATATTATCTGAAATTCGTGGATAAAATGATTTGTATTTTATGTATTTATGCATTCATTCATTTATATTAATATGCAATTCTGTGTTTTTATTTTATACTTTGGCCTATAATCAAATACCCATTGGGGACTCCTTGTGCTAGTCTTTGTGCTCTTTTGACAGGCTTATGTTTCTCTCTCTTTTCAAGACTTCCTTAGTTTACAGCCCTGGAAGAGGCTGTGTGTTCCCCTTGAACTTTCCCTGCCCCAGCCCTAGAATGAGCCATTTCTCCAAGGAGCCCTAGTTCCTTTTCATGGAGAATGGTACTAAAAGCAAAGATCTGGGCACTGACTGCACACTGAGTTTTATAAATGTCAGCCTCATGCTGACAAGAGGAAGGGATTCCCATAAAACTCGGGATATGATTAATTATCAGGGAGGACTGTGGCATAATAACATGAAGCGTGCTTCGTGAAAGATATCCATGAATCTGATTATACATCACTGCACTGCATTCTCCTGTTAGCATGACTTGGAGATACATTAAACCACGGTGTTCTAATTTATTCATGAGGAAGTGGAGACCTACACTGCCATGTGCCTTGCACATGTCGTAACCCTTGTGACTGGAAGAGGTGAACTGTGAAGCCACATACCCCCAATTGCTCTTTTTCATGGCAACATGATGCCTTCACAAGGGACTTTTTAAAAAAAAAAAAACAAACACTTGCTGTCAAGAGCTGAAAAAAGAGCTGTTTTGTTTGCCCAATATGTCAACAAAATGACTCTACCTGCAGGCCAGATGCTACTCCAGCCCTGGGAATAAGAGAACCAGGTAGAAAAATTCCCAGTAATCATGGAGCCTATAGCTTTCATGGAGAAGACAAGAGACAGCTGAAAAAATAGATGACTAAATTTTTGTCTTGTGTTACTGGAGATTAGGTCTTTTCTATATCCTCAGTCTTTTTTGCTTGTTTGTTTGTTTGTTTTGTTTCCAGACAGAGTCCTCACAAAAGTGCCCAGATTGGGCTCAAATTTTTGCCCCAGTCTGAGAGTACTACCACACTACCACAGTTGGCTAGCAAATGTCTTCAAGTGTCAATTACTATGCAGAAATTACAGTTTCTAGAAGGTGAATGGTGAGAAGTGGCAATGTTAGGCATAAAGACAGGGAAGAGAAAGGGATGTCCTGATGTCTAGAACATGTTTCTGATCTGCAAAGTGAAATGCATGCCAGGTAGTTAGAATCACGGTACTCAGGATGTGAGATGGCAAATGCAAAGACTTAGGCAAGGGCTGGATAATAAAAGGCTGTGTAGGGCAGGTTGGGGTGGGGATATTTTTATTTTGTTATTTCTCTAAGCAGTGGGAAACCATTAGAACAGCTTGGCAGGGTAAGTTGCATGATCTGATGTGAATTTAAAACTGTTGATTCTTCATAGTTGAGTGGACAATGTGCACCACGCATTTTGTCAAAGTGAAGACACTATTGATTGTAATATCCACTCTTATGTTTGATGTTAAAATTTGAAAGAAGAAGAGAAAAAAGACCCAATGCAGTTCTAGAGTACTATCAACTGATTGTAAGGAGCATTCCAATTTTGCAGGTGTTGAAATGGGAAAAATGCTCTTCTTAGAGCACACAGAGCATGAAAATAGTTGAAAGAGAGTGAGCAGTGAGACCAGAGAGATGACTGCAGCCACGAGGGTAAGAGGTACCCAGGGCAGGGGCTGGCCTCCCTGGGCATGCTTCATGGACAGCTGGATATAGAGCCTGCAGGCCTGCTGGCAGTTAGTGTTGGTGCAGGGACAGAAGCATGACTTCTGGAGTTTTTAGTTGAGCAGCAGAGGATCAGGCAGTCTTTGTTAGGATAGAAGTGGACATATTTGAAGAAACTCTGATTTCAGTTTTGAATTATGACTTCATTTTTGAAGTTGTGACCCCACTTTTGGCCTGGTGAAAAGCAGGATAGCCTCACGGTAGGTTTCCAATTGGGGATATAAAACTCTAAGCTGAGAATATCTGGACGTAGTAGAGGTAGGTGGGGGCTGGCAGACACTTATTTAGAAGCCAGCCATGTGTGGCAGGTAAAGTCAATCAACAAGACAGGCAAACTGCAAAGGGACTAGTGGATACCCTAGAATTCATCCTGAAACACAGCAGAAGAAAATGACCCAGGAAAGAAGTTTGCTAAGGAGGACCTCATCAATAACTCCAGCACATGGGAGGCAGAATCAGGAAGATTACAATTTCCAAGCCAGCCTGATCTCCACTGTGAATCCAACACTACACTGGACTACATGGTGAGATTTGTCTGAAAGAAAGAAAGAAAGAAAGAAAGAAAGAAAGAAAGAAAGAAAGAAAGAGAAAGAAAGAAAGAAAGAAAGAAAGAAAGAAAGAAAGAAAGAAAGAAAGAAAGAAAGAAAGAAAGAAAGAAAGAAAGAAAGAAAGAAAGAAAGAAAGGTGCACTAACTGGGCAGAATTCTGTGAACAAACTTGAGTACCATGGAAAAAGAGTACTAACAGATTTTCCAATGTGGAGACTGTTGATAACATTCTATACTTTTGCTAGGTGTGAATACATTGCACTATGGCTCCTATGAGGGTGAAGAACCCTTTCAGGCATTGGTGGTGCTGAAGATTAACCTTGGCGTGCTGTTCTGTATCTACCTGTCTTCATTTGTACAGTTCAAGTGTAAAGTGTATTTTCAACTTTTTTTAAAAAATGCTTTAATGGCACATTTTAATTTAGCCCATTTTGAAATTATTCAGTAAAATTATAAAGTATGAAGATACAGATTTTTATTACATTGGTGGGTTTTATTAGTTTATGAAGTCAAGAATATTTCCTTTTAACTGAAAATATTTATGTCTTTAAATATGTAGAGCAGTTTACAAGTGTGTTTAAAGATAACCATATTTTTAATGTTTCAACTTTTACTAATTTTGAGAAATTTGCTTATCATTCTTCTGTGAATGTTTTAATTTTTTTTAATTATGATACAGTTCGTACTGTTATTGGATGGTGGATGCCAGGGCAATTCTTGGGTCTTGGGTCCCTGAACAAAGAATTGGGAAAAATACGCAGAAGGGAACTGGTGACTTACATTGATTAAAGGAGGAAAAAAATATATACTATAGACTAAGACAGGGCAGTTAACAGACTCAGAGTAGCCCTGAGGGCAATGGGAGGGGCACCTTGTGTCTGAAATTCTGGTTTCTCCCCTAGGCAAAGAAGATATTGGGACAGTTGCTCTATCAAAAACTGCCCTAACCTGGCACCATGTCAAACTGCCCTTTCAGACGACTGCCTTGGCTTCATGCCAGATGTCAGTGGAGACCCGAAAGGAGCCCTCTTCTGGCCAGTTCTGGGTAGAGTGCTCAGAAGCAGCAGGGGCCTCCTGGACCTCATGTTCTGCACATGTTCCTGGGTCTCCATAATTTTGACGGAAAATGTCCAACTGTTTGACCTTTTGGCACCAATGCTAATTTTCTGCCTCAGTGTCATGTGCTAAAACAGAGTTATCAGAAGAAAAGAGCTTTACCTGAATTTTTTGACATGGAAGGCAAATGCGTCAGGCATAGTGCTTGGTTTCTTTGTTGATGTGGCTGACTCAGCCTGCCCTAGGGGCAGAGCCAGCAAGGCATGTGCTCCTGGGGATCCAACTGTGGTCCCTGCACTTGCCTAAGCATGCATAGGTGCTTTAGACCCCTGAGCTATCTCTCTGGTCCCATTGTTTTCATATACTCTTTAATTTAGAATACGTTTAGATCTTCAGAAAGAAAATGATGACCATAGTCTAGGGACTTCCTGTATTCCCCAAAGATAGGTTCCTTATGAGTTCCTCAATGCCCACTTAATTCCATTTAGGGGGCAGGTGAAATGCATTGGTTAGGCAACTGCCAGGAATTAATGTTATAAAATTAATTTTATTGATATACTTTATATATGTGTAATTCATCATAGGGGATTTGTACCTGTACATAATGTACCTGTACATAAAATAGTCTTCATTTCCCCCTAATAATGTCCCCTTTCTTCAACTCCTCTTCCTCCTATTATTTGGAAAAGCTTTGTTTCCATTCTTATCCTGTTCTTTTGATTTTTCTTTTCCATTCCCCCTCCCTTATTCCCCTTCCTATTGAAATATTCTTCGTCCTATTTCCTGATGTATATTATGTATTTTGTTCCTCATTTGCACTTTTGTATTCTCATGCAAGAGAGACAACACAATATTTGAACATGTGCATCCCATTTCTTTCACTTAACAGTGCATCCATTTATCTAAAAATGTGTCAAATTCATCTTTATGGCAGACCAGTGCTTCATCGAATAAAAAAGCACATCTTCCATATGCATGCATCAGCCGATGGGCATTAAGGGCTGTTTCTGAGATTTACCTGTTACAAAGTGTCTTAATACAAACATGGATGTGCATAGATTGCTCTGATACAATGCTTTTAATTCTTTAGAGAAGACGCTAAGAAGGAGACTAGCTGGGACAAATGGAACCTCTAGTTTTGGTTTTTTGAGGAATCTCAGAACTGATTTCCACAGTGACTGAGCCAACTGACACTCCAACTAACCATGGGGGAGGGTTCCTTTTTCCCTACAGCCCTGCCATTGTTGTTGGTTGATCTCTTGGGGTGACATGGAACGTAGTGTTGTTTAAATTTGTACCTCTCAAATGATCGCTGATGGTGAGCATTTTCTCAAATGTTGATTTGCTGTTTGGACTTCATCCTTTGAGAAGTGTCTGTTCATTGGCACCCTTTAAGAATTTAAATTACAATATACTGTGTTATATGACAGCAAGACAGTCATAGATTCACACAGTTAAAAAATTGTATTCCACACACTACTTGCAAAGGTTAACAACTGTTTTCAGCTACTAGCTGCTCAGTGGGATAACTATAAATCAAGAGTGGAAGCCAAGATCATAGTTCACTTGACCAGCAATGAAATCACACACGGCTCCTGGTCTCTACTTTTATTACTTAGAATTTTAAGCCTAAATGGAAATTAATAAATATTCGATATCACACTTTTTCAAATGTACATAATTCACATTTACATTAAATGTAACTTGGTTGCTAGGACAAATGTATGCATATTCACAGAGATGACATTATTTATTATGTGGACAGTTTACAAAAAGCAACCCATGTCCAATGATAATAGAACACCTTGATATGAACTACTTAACATTTTTTTTTGGTTTGTTTTTTGGTGGAACCAGGGATTGAACTCAGGCCATTGCACTTGCCAGACAAGTGCTTATTCCACTGAGCCATCTCCCCCACCCTGACATTGTTTTACGCTATGCATTTTCTCATTGTTCCCTGTGGACAGCAGCTGACTGCAAAGGTTGATTTCTACATGAATATAGAGCCACTGTGTGTCTGTCTGCATTGTGCTACATTGATGGAGTTACTAGGTGCTCTAATTTTTAACTCATTTAATTACCATCATGCGTCACTTTAAGCCCTCTAGAGGAGCAGGCTTAAAGAGATTTGGAGATAAAGATATATTTGAATTAGGACTAAAGAGAATTAGTCTTATTTCAGACAGCCTTGTTCTTAGAAGTAATTAAGTAACCATGTATATGTTCTGGCTAAAGCTCAGCACTGACTTCCAAGTTTGTAGACCTCACAGTGTGGTTTCCAGCACCTTTTTTGGTTATAATTTTCCAGTAGCTTAGAGTTTTTTTTTTTTTTTTTGTTTTTAGTTTTCCAGATCAAATAATGTAAAACATACAGTGGAGTAAACTTAAGTTATTCCAAACTCTGTGAATATTCTTTTGTAATTCATGAAAAAATATATATATTTTTTTGTTTTGGCAGAACTGGGAGTTGAACTCAGACCCTTGCACTTGCCAGGAAAGCACTTATTCTACTGAGCCATCTCCCCAGCCGCTCCAAATAAATATTATTATGTACAACTTTTTCTTATGTATTTGGTCTTGCAGAGTGAGACAGCTTCATTTGGAGAATTTCATCTGTCTTTACTGAGATAAATGTGATCCAAGTAGCAGCCTCAGTTTCCTTCAGATATCCGGCATTGCTGATATTCTGATCATGGTTGTAGGATGTAACTGTGATCAAAGAACGTTTTCCCATGTTCTCTCTGTGGCTCTGGAAAGTCTAGCCAACACTGGCTCTCCTTTCATTCTTTCTTAATCTCTCTCTCATTTGGTTTAATAACTTCTCTCTTTTCAATTGCTCATCTGACCTAAAATTGGAAGAGGACTGTTCTCTTGATTTCCTGAACATTGTGAACATAATCTTATGGGAAGCAGGCATTTCATAGTGATTTTAAGAACATGGTAAAAGGTTGCTTTGAAACATAGCATGAAACTGAGAAACGACACAACCTTGCTCTTTTGAAACTCATTTGGTCTCTTTCACCATTGTGAATTTCTCTAGGGCCAATCTTTCCTGTCAGAACAGCAAATGACTAAACCACTTTCTACACAAGTGCCCTTCACAAAGTGCTTCCTCTCCAGCCCCTGACTCCAAAACTCATGGTTTTCATCGTAGAGAAGTTTGCACTGCCCTATTTTTCTGGATTAGTCTTTTTAAAGCCTTTATAATAATTTTATGTAATTTTAGACATTTTTGGAAGGATTGTGTGTCGGTGTGCTGCATGGCACGGATGGGATTATTCGCTGCTCTAATTTTGGCAACTTGCCCCAGTAAGGAAATGTCTGGATAGTTGTCAAGCATTTTTTCTGGGTATTTCTGTGAGTTGGTTTTTTGATATTAAGATTTAAATCAGTAGATTCTACTGTTAAGGGAGATTAACACCGTAATCAGTATAGTAAGTCAGATAGCCCTGCTATCTCCTCTGAATGGGGAGCTTTCTGCAATCAGTTGAAGATTTGACTAGAACAGAAAGTCCAACCTTCAACTAAGTAAGAGATTTATTTGAGCTGATTTCTCTTGGATTAATGATGGACTAAATGTTCTTTTGTTCCCCTATTTTCTCAGTAAGGGTCTACAGGATCTCACTGCATAGATTGGCCTCATAGTGATCCACCTCTGTTTAATATACCAAAGAGGTGGGATTATAGTGCACACTATCATGCCCAGCTGAGGGTAGGGCCTCTGGGGCACTCTGGGGATTGAACCCAGGCCACTGCATCTGCCTATGCAGGTGCTTTAATCCACTAAGCTATTGGCCAGCCCTCACTGAATGATTCTTTGCCTGTAACGTTTATGTATCAGAACCCTACTTACTTATACAGTGGCCTCAGGAGAAGGAGTTCCAGGGAGGTAACTACTGCTAGGTGAAGCCTTTGTAAACCAGATTGGCACTCTTCTAAGAGTCCCCAGAGCTCTTCCCTCTGTCCACAATAGGAGGACACAGCAAGAGGGATGGGGTCTATGCAGCAGGAACCAATCCCTTGCAGGTCCTAAATCTGTCTGCTACAAATACATGATTGTTGGTGAAACCATCTGGTCTATGTTACTTTGCTGTGTCAGTCAGGCTAATTCAGGTAGACTCCAGTAGCAACACTGGCTTTTCCTGGGCCTGGCACTCTGCCCATTTTGGTTTTCCCAGCCTTCATGACTCCATGAGCCAATTCTTTGTAACTCAGTCTCTCTACCCTTTTATCTCCATCTTTCCCTATCTTTTTATACTTCTTTGTCTACTTTCATGGAGAATGCTAGCTAATATATTCAACATGCTTTCTACTCCAGTCTCCTGCAATAATCTGTCCATTTTGCTAGACAGAGGCTATGAGTTTCTACATGTGCACAATTTCACTTTATCATTGTGTTACATTATGCACAGTCTCACAACAATTTCCATAAGGGAAGGGAGTCCCTTAGTGAGTTTCTCGCTCACTGATATTATTTTGAGTCCCCTATTGTCTGTCTTTTGTGCTTCTTCCTAAGTCAGAAAAAGTTTCTATCAGAGTTTATTACCCATCTTAGTTTACTTGTTAGTCTTAAGTAATCATTTTTTCCTATTATTACCTATGAACATACTGAATTTTCTTGAAAAATGACCCATCTAGTTAAAGTTTATGCCAGGGAGATAGCTCAGTGGCATACACACCTGCTTGGCAAACACAATGTCCAGAGTTTGATCCCCAGTAGTACAAAAGAAATGGAAAAAAAAATAATTGAACTAGTTAAAGTTTATATGTCATATATTTAATTGGAGTGTCATAGGCACTGAAAGCAAGAACTGTTATCTTGATTCTTTCCAAGTGTGACAGCATGTTTTTCAGTTCTCAGGGTACAAGTATCCAAAGAAAAATCAATGAAATGATCCATTTGTCACATACAGGAGACAATGTCACTGGGCCATCAGTAATAACTCACAGCAAATATTTTTGCTTCATCTGCTTTTAATATAGTGACATTCAGCCAGCTACGGAGTGTGGGGAAAATAACTAGAAATAGATTTTGTTAGCATATTTTTGGGAATTAATACTATTTGTAGTAGTATTAACTCACTAAGGGACTCCCTTCCCTTATGGAAATTGTTGTGAGAATGTGCATGATGTAACACAATGATAAAGTGTTCTCTAAGTATGTGTTGTCAGTCTCAACATTCCTGAGGTTTTGGACTGCATAACTCTTTGTTTTGGGAGGAAAAGTAAGGTAGGAGAAGAGAAGATGGGAAGGGAGAAAGAGAGGGAGGAAATAAGAGAATAGGGAGTAAGAAAGAGAGAGAAGGAAAGCAAGGTAGTCAGGAAAAAGTAGAAGGAGGCATCAGAATGGAAATGATGCTATAAAAGTTTCATTGCTGTCTAGGAGCATATATTAATTGGAATTTTATTGCACTTTTAAGATTAGATTTTTTTTCAGGATAAGATAATAACAACTAAAACAATCACCATTCCTTTGGAAAGTAAGATTTCAAAAACACAGTTGTGTATGTTTTCCACCTACCTCTTAGGGGGAGTAGGCAACTGTTCTAAAAGGAATGAAGATTGTTATTTGAGAAACTATTCTGAGTCCACTTTCCTGCCGAGCATTGTGAGCATTTATGACTAATTTTTGATCACTCAAGAAAAAGTCACTTCTTTAAATAACTCAGGATGAAGTCCTTAGCAGTTCTCATGAGCAATTTCAAATGATTTTTTTGAGAAATTGAAGGTGACATTATGATTTTTCCTACTTTACATAAGTTTATTTTTTTCCATTGACCTCCAAACAATGTGTCAGGCATTTTCTTTGTATTTTAAATCTCTGAGCATTCTTTTGAAACTGTGGTTTTAAGAATCAAAAAGTCAGCTTCGCATTTCATGTATTACAGGCCAGATCAGACACTGAATGTGGTGGATACGCAGCCTGCCAAGTTCTTGAAGAGTACACAGTGTGATCAGAAAAGCCAGGGACATGGAGGAGTGCTGCAGAGGTGGATGGTCATAGCTAGTTCAAGCATGGTGCACACCAGTAATCAGGCTGGCATTGGAAGGCATGATTCTTAGTAAAAGTATAGATTGTTGAGTTTTGAAATCCTAGGAAGTCTAAGCGTAACTGAGATTGAACATAAGGATCGTCAGGTATTATTTTCCCACTGACTCTTCACTTCCAACTGACTGTATCTATATCTGAATTAATTCCTGGGTTTCCACATGTAAAGTTTCCAGATTTGTGTTGGCTTAATACTAAAGTGTTAAATTTCAAAGGAGAAAACCCTACTTCTCAGAGAACTGACAAATTCAGAAATGCAAGGTTATCTGCAATGCACATTTCCAGGAGTGGAATAACTGCTTTGACTGTCTGAAGTTTCGTATTTTTCTCTCTAATTTTGATTAGCTGAAAAAAACTAAATGCATTCCTTAGTGGTCACACTGAAATGCCAGCTTTTGGCCTTCTCTCCAGTGTCCATTACATAATAAGGTATAATCACAGACCGTTTTTCCACACATCATAGGTTTTTCTAAAAATACCCTTTCTGTGTTCCTTCCAAAAATGAAATACTAGGATTTTTTTTATTATTTGCCTATCTTTTATTTCTGTATGTAGATTTGTCTTTTCTTTCTCACAACAGTGAATTTTTCTTCTCTTTTATTATTATCCTAAAGTTAAGTTCTCTTACCCTTTGTCCTCCCAAAAAAATAATTCTGCCACTAAACACACAAGGAAGTGGATTTGTACAATTGCTCTCCCTAGTAGTGAATTTTATTTAGTCTTCCTTTTCAAAATTATGTATTTTTTCTTCCCTTTTACTCTCAGGTGCTATTTCTTCACTTTACCTCCTTATCCCTCAAATTCATGACTTTAAAAGTTCCCATACACTTTCATTATAAGCTGGGGAAGTGACTTCAGGATTTAAAACAATAGACGAAACTTCCTTCCAATGTCTTCTTTCAGGAACTTGAGCAAGGAATTTTGTGACTGTTACCAGTTACCCTTTTCTTTTCCCCTAGTACTTTTCCTAAATTTACATTTCCAAAATATAGCTGAGCATGTATTTAATAACACAAAAAGGCTTTTGTTGAAAAGACTGTGAGCCTTTTCTGTCTACATGCTAAACTTCCAACAGGTCACCAATGAGGCTACAGTAATTAACAGGGAAATTTACATTTTCATGACTCATTGGGCAGTGACAGCTTTATTTCTAATTTTCTTTGGCTTACAACATAATAACTGTCCGAGACCCCACTTCTTCTGGCCTCCTAATGTGGCTTAGATCTAAAATTTACCCCCAAAGACTCATGCAGATGGAAGGTGACTACACTACTGGAACACTGCATTCATCACTGGGTTCATTCATCCATGAGGCCAGCAGGTGAACGTGCTGGTACAAGGTGAAGGCCATTCGGCGGGAAGGCCATGTCGGGGGTGTGAGCAGGAAAGGCGTATTCTTCTCCTAATTCCTCATGCTTTCTGCTTTCTGAGTGCCATGAGGTGAGCATTTATCTTCTGTCCTCCCCTTCTCTCACACGTTGCTGCCTTGTAGTGAGTCATCTTGGCACTGCACCCACTAGCACTGCCTGCCAAGTACACCCCTCCTTGGGGTGTCCAGGGTGGGGTATTCTCCTCAGTGATGGCAAAGTGAATGACACTGCACCTTACACTGATCCACAGGTATTCACACCTTCGACAAGTGATTTTTGAGAATCTGTATCATACCAGACACTGAGTCTGAGATAGGCATAATTGGCTAATTGTATGGACTCACACGTGAGCCCCAGGACCTCCAGTGTAGGCTATATTTTCTGGCTTTCCTGTGCAAAGGATAATTTTCATCCCTGACTGCAGGTGATCATTATAACTCTACTTTTTTAAAATTGTATTTTAGGAAAGGCTCTACAGTGTGTTCAGGGTCTCACTACTACATCTGACTCTAATGATCTACCTGAGCTGGGACTACAGCCTCCCAAGAGCTGGGATTACAGGCACATGCCAGCACACCCTGGGGGCAGGGACAGAAATGTAGGCCCAAGGATTGAACCCCCAACCCCTACACCTGCTTGCAGGTGCTTTAATCCACTGAACTATTTGACCGGCCCTATAACTGTAGTAAATCATTGATCTTATCCCATCTTCTCATGTTATCTTACCCTTTTTCATCTCAGCTTATCTTATCTGTTCCTCTATTGAGCTCTATGATACAACTGGGAATGCACTCATAGAGTGCACTCATAGTGACCTTGTCAGACTCTATAACTCGTCTATGCTTATATCACTTCATTAAGTTCATTTATGTTCCATCCACCAAGTTCTTGGTATGTGAAGGCATTGGGGGTGATGGAGTGTAACACTATTTATTGACCTCCAGGAAGAATTTCTTATTCAAGCATGGGCTTACCAAAACTTGAATTCCTGTGTTGCTACTTATCAGCCTGAGATGGTAGGAAAAGGGTATTTGACGTGTCTAACCAAAGATTCCTTGGTTACGAAGAGTAGTACCAGTAGTGCTCACTTAGAGTTGTTGCTATAATTGGGATCTTAAGTGCTTTTCAGAGACCCATGGAAGGTAGGCTTGTTCCCACCTTGGAGCTCCTGGGAAGTGCTGAAAGCTTTAAAAGGTAAAACCTGATGGGGAGTTTAGATCCCTCAGCCTGTGCTCCCAAGGGATTCAAAGGCCCTGCCTCTTTTTCCTTTATTTTCCTAAGCTCCTTGGTTCATCCTAAGGGGAGTGATTATGTTCTATTATGTACTTCTACAATGGTGTGTTGCCACAGATGCAAGGAATGAGTCTGATTGATCATGCAATGATTCACCAGACCTTGGGAATCAAACTAAATCTTTTCTATCTGTTAGTTCATCATCTCAAATGTTTGTCACAGTGATGGACGTCTTAATAAGACTGTTGTTAAGAT
Source organism: Ctenomys sociabilis (assembly GCA_004027165.1). NCBI lineage: Eukaryota > Metazoa > Chordata > Mammalia > Rodentia > Ctenomyidae > Ctenomys > Ctenomys sociabilis. The sequence continues at coordinate 18,498 of PVKA01033412.1, forward strand.
GAAGGGAATTGGTTAGCACAGTTTTCTGTATGTGAATCTTGAACCTCTTTTATGAATGGAGAAGTGAACAGTGTCACCTACTGAATAGAAAGTGCAGAAGAAAATGCATCCCCCACCAGTATAATTCAGTTTCTGCTGGTTGCACAGGTAACCTCCAGTTTACTTCAGTTCCTGTTAGATTTCCTGTTACTGGCATTCCCATCTCTTTATTTTGAGACAGTTTTATTAGATTTTTATGTTGCTCTTGTGGGTTCCAGCTTGGGATCCTCTTGCCTCAGACTTCCAAAGAGCTGGAAATATGTACATGTCACTACACGCAGTTTTTGGGAGGTGTTCATAAACAACTTCTGTCAAGGATTAGTTAAAATTTTTATCAAAAGAGTAACAATTACCTGGCACGGCAGGCCTATCCATGCATGAAAGCAGAGTAACAGTTTCTAGACTTAAAAAAAATATTAGTACAGGATGCTGATTTAAATTTTAACTTCAGGTAAACAATAATGGCTCTTTTTCAGGAAAATAATAATTTTGATTGTTGCTACAAAAGTAGCCTGGGCTGCATTTGAGAAAACTTTAGGATTATCCTAAAACATTACTTACTGGTTCTCAATTTACTTGGGCATCTTGAATTTCATCTGGAAACAGTGGATTGTCTCTGGTTTCCAGAGAAAGTTTTTCTTTGTTGTTGTTGGAAACGGGTATTGAACTCAAGCCCTTGTGCTTGCCAGGAAAACACTTATTCTACTGAGCTATCTCCCTGGGCCTTGCCAGAGAAAGTTCTTACACAATGCAGTTTCTGGTAGTTGAAATTCCAAGTGGTACGCTGCCCCCAAACTATGGGACCAAGGAAGACACAGATACATAGATGTGTCCAGTGTCCAGAGGGCATCTTGTATATTCACAACTAGACTTAAAATTTTGGTTAACCCTGGCTCAATAGAGAGCTACAGCATAAGATGGGACAGCCAGCCAAGGAGATATGTCAGAGATCTAAGTGTCTGCCTCAGCAAATTGCAAAGACCCAGGTTCGACTCCTGGTACTGCAGGCTATGCTGGCTCTGCCCTAGGCATACCAAGCCAGCCACCAAGACCAGGCATGTTCTCTTTCAAGAGCACTTTCTAAAGTCTCAGGCAGTAGGAACAGCGGAGAACTCAGTTACATCACCTAGAGAGGTGATGAAGAGTAGAAGTGTTGGGATTTGTGCAGGCTAAACACTTATCACCAAAGAATGAGCATTCCCTGTGCATCCCTGAGCTGCACACTGGCTGCAGTTTGCAGCCTCCTCAGCCACTAGTTAAGGGATCACTCCCTTAGTGCATAGTTAGTATTTCATTGACTTGGGAGAACTGCGCAGTCCCACCATGTATGCAAATCACTTCTGTACTGAAGCAGGGACAGCAGGCTGGGGAAGGGGAAGGCCTCATTCATTAAGTGTTTAGGTTTTAAAAGTAAAAAGGAAGCAAAGGGAACTGGAGGCACAGAAACAAGACCTGTGATCTACTCCAGCTCCTCCTGGCCTGCCAGGTGCCCTCATGAGTGATGCGGAGATGTGTGCTGCTCTGAAGGCCCGTCACCCTGGAAATGCCACCTGCAGCTCAACATGGAAGGCTTTAGAGCTCAGAAAACCATACACGGGTGCAGTATAGATACTGAGGCTGGCATGAAATCAAAGCGTATTAGAGGAGCCTTTTGCTGAGGAGAGGCTGGTGTGAGCACTGTCAGTTTCTCTGGGTGCCCAACCAGGCGCATTACAGAAGAAATTCATAGCAGCTGTATGGAAAATTCAGCTGTTGATCTTAAAGCAACTGCCAAGCTGTCTTTGGTACATGACAGCTGGAAGAAATTTCCTTCTCAAATCAGTGTTTCAAATGCAGATACTCATCTGATTGGCTAGGGGGGATGCAGAGCAAGGGAGAGGAAGATGTGGAATCACATGATGTGAGTGAAGGAAGGAAGGAGCTGGGGGAACTCAGAAGAAGAAAATTAAACGAAACTTCAGTGACTGTTAAAAGCATCTGTGTGGGCTTCAGAGAATCCCCCTGTCACGAGTCATTTTCTTGCAGGATATAGTTCATTCTTATTGGCAATGATGGGCTCATACTTACTTCAAAGCCTGTTCCTCGACTGGATTTTCACCTTCATTTTCTGAAGCAAAGCATCAGTTTAGCTCAGATAAAAGTACAGACCCTGCCCTGCTAGGATGTTATGGTGTTTCTTCTCAGTGATAGCGGTAAATTCACTCTTGCCAATTTAGCTTTTAAATCAAGTTCTGTAGGACAGTGCACAAGACAGGAGCAATGGCAGGGACACGAACAGTGAGGCTAGGTCCTATCACAGTCATGGCATTGTCAGGATGGGATCATTTCACTGTCAGACTTCATGCGGCGGATGTTCATTCATGCTGGGTATACATTTCTTATGTAAACACCACATTTTCATTTTTTAAAAGGAAATATTGATAAATCTTTGTAGCTTTGGCAGGCAAACATTATTAAATTACATTATCTTTTACTAATTTTCAAATTTGTTCTTTTCCATTGTTTTTATTCTGAAATCAAGTAAAATGTATTTTTATGATAAGAAAAGAACAAATATGCATAGGATTTAATTTAAAAATGTACTCTTTTTATACAAAATTGTTTCATAACGTGTCTGTTTATATTACCATATAAAATTATTTTTATCATTGATTCTTTCCAACAGTGAGCTGAAAATTCCTAAAAGTGTATCCTTTTAGGCACTACCATAGTATTTCTTCAGAAAAATATGTTTAAAAGTGAAATAATTGGATCAAAGCACAGGTAAATTGCTTTCTAGTAGCAATTGATGAATGAGCCTACAGAGAGAATTTTCATTTCTCCATGTATATTTAGGGTGCCGTTATTGTGTATGTAGATACTTATAATTGCTATATGGCCTCATTGTGTAGGAAACTCTTCTAAACATAAAATCTTCCTTTGTTTCTGTAACATTTTTCAATTGAAAGTCTATTTCATCTCAGATGATGCATTATGACTACCTTGGCTTTCTTATGGTCATTATTTATGAAAACCATTTTCTGTCTTTTCACTTTCAACTCTTCACGTCGTAGGGATTTTTTTTTATGTATTTGGTACAGGGTCTCACTACACAGCTTGGACTCCTAGTGATCCTCCTGTTTTTAGTCTTTGGGGATTACAGGATTGAGCCAACATGCCCAATCTCAGTGGCTGGCTCAGTGCAACCGGGGCAGGGCCGGCACTGCATGTGGTGCCGGGGATTGAACCCAGCTACCTGCCCTTGCCTAAGCAGGCACTTAGCCCCTGAGTTGCCTCAGTGGCCTAAGTTATTGGGTACAAAGTGACTGAATCTTTTGTAGGAGATATACATATTCAGATAATTTTTGATATATTCTTCCAATTTGCCTTTTTCACATTTTTACTAGTGTATATTTATTATATGAATTACTGGGTTTTATTCTGGCAAATGTATAAATCACAAAATATATTTCCATCATCTCCCTGTCACTCCCTTGCCCCACCCCATCCCCCACCTATGACATAGTTTTCAGGAGTTCAATGTTTCTTGGTCATTCTAAAGTTCCATTCCCCTCTTCCCTCTTTCCCACCTTCTCATCTAATAATAGTCTCCTGCTATTTTTCTGACATGTACTTTAGGTTCCATGTATTTGAACTTTTATATTTATTTATTTATTTATTTATTTATTTATTTATTTATTTTATAGTAACTGGGATTGAACTCTGGAACTTGTGCTTGTGAGGCAGGTGTTTATGACACTGAGGTATCTCCCCAGCTCAATAGGTTCCATATATTAAAGAGAATATGCTATGTTTGTCTGACTGAGTCTGATATACTTGGCTCATCAGCATGATTGCCTTCAAATGACCAGATTTCACTTACTTTTATAGCTGAATACTATTCTGTTGTATCTATACAGCAAATGTTATTTCTCATTCATATATTGGTAAATACCTAGGCTTCATAACTCAGGCTCTGTATTGTATATTGTATTGCAATAAACATGGGTATGCAGGTGTCTCAACTCTTTCTTTTGATTGGAGAGTTTAGTTCATTTGTATTTAAGTTAATGATTCAAGGAAAACACTTCTGATAAGTGTAATTGCTTTTAATATTAAATAGAGAAACAAATGTGAAAATATCTGTTAAGGATCACTGCTTCCTAATGTGCCAGTTGGATGTGGCTTAGCATTTGGATAATGCATTTAAATTAACCACTGTACTTTTTAAGGTGATAGGTTTTCAAGATCTTCTGATTCACGCTGGATGCAGTAGGACATCCTTCAGGAATGACTCATTTTGATGTCCTTAGTCATCTTCTTATATTCCTGGAGCTGTGTTTTCATTCAACGTTGTCCATCAAGATTCTTCTGGGAGGGGAGAATAGCCTGAGATTTCTGGGCTTCACATCCACATATCTTTAGTCATTAAATAATCCTTGTAGCCACGGAAAGGCTATATGTGGATTGGCTGATGTCTGAGATCCAATCAGTGTGAAGAAGGACATGAAATTTCCACAGGAACAATCAAATAAACATCAAAGCTTCCAATGGTCTAGATCTCTCTGAATTACATGGTTTTGTGGGGAGATGCTGGATTTTCCATTTCTACCATATAAAGTACTGTAAAGTTTTCATTTTAAAATGATTTCTTTATCCTAAGTTCTGCAGGTTGGATATCTGACTCTGTTATTTCTTTCTTACAGTTTTACAAGTCCACAATCAAGGGCCAAGATCATAGCTGGGCTATAATTTGTTTTTCTGGATACACTATGGAAGAATCTAATCCCAATCCTATCTAAGTTACTGAAAGATTTTTATTTGAATGTAAAAAGATTAGGCCCCTATTTTATTGCTAAGAAGGAGCTATTCTTAATGTCTAGGTACTAATTGCCTTTCTTGGCCCCTAACTTACTTTTCATTTTCAAATCCATTTTTCTGGTTTGAATTTTTCTGACATCCCCTGTGATTCATTCTTTCCTGGCTCTTACCCCTGCATGTGTGCCATTACCTTTTGTCTTTAAAAGACATATGTGATGATACTAGATCTACTTAGTTAATCTGGAATAATTTCCCTATGTAAACTGATGAGTAACCACCTTAGTTATACCTGCAAATTCCCTCCTGAGCATGACCTAGTATATTCTAAAGGGTCTAAGGACAAAGCCTCAAAGATTTTCCTCACAATATTTAAAAATTATTTTAGTGCATGGTGATAGACTTGGATTTACTTTCTGTTTTCAGCATGTGGAAAATCAGTTTGTCTAGCATCATTGATCAAACAGGCTGCCTTGCTTCTAGTGAACATGTTTGGCTTCTTCATCAAAGATAAAGTAGCTGAGTATGTTTGTACTTGTGTCTACATCTTTTAATCTGTTCCATTGATCCTTAGGTCTGCTTTTCTTTGTCAATACCATGCGGATTTTACAATAGTTGCTTTGTAGTCTAATTTCAAGTCAGGGACTGCAGTGCCTCCTGCCTTGCCTTGATTGGTCAGGATTGCCTTTGCTATTTTAAGTCTTTTCTGGTTCCAAATGTACTTTTAGAATGCTTTCTTTTGATATGTGAGGTACACTGATGGTATTTTGATGTAGATCACATTAAATATGTATAAAAATTTTGGGAGTGCAACCATTTTCACAGTGTTGGTTCTTTCTATCCAAGACCAAGGAATTCTTGACATTTTCTGAAATCCTCTTCAATAACAACTGGAAGAAAAAGTAGGAGGAAATCAGGTATAGGGGTAAGCAGAGAGTTCATGAGCAAAACCCAAACTGCATGGGAAATACTTCAAAGAATTAAAAAACTGGGATCTCATCTTATTGAGAAGTTTCTGTATGTGAAAAAAAAATCACAAAAACCATGAAAAGAAAACCCCCAAGTTGGGAAAAAATCTG
>PVKA01033413.1:0-13987 GCA_004027165.1 Ctenomys sociabilis
TTTTTTTTTTTTTTTTTTTTTTTTTTTTTTTTTTTTTTGTCTTTTTGAGACAGGGTCTCACTATGCAGTTCAGGCTGGCCTTAAGCTCACTTTGTAGCTCAGGCTGGTCTCGAGCTCACAACAATCCTCCTGCCTCAGCCTCCCGAGTGCTGGGATTACAGGCATGCGCCACCATGCCCGGCTTGGCTGACTTCTTGATGTGAGTCATTCTTCATGGGGTATGATGGAATCTTTGTATTGTTTTAATTTGCATTTCTTGAACAACCAGTGATGTTGAACATTTTTTCATATGCTTACTTGCCATTTGTATTTTTTCTTCTAAAACACGGATATTCATCTCAGATTCCCATTTTTGGATTGGGTCTTTGAATTTGGGGGAACGATTTTTTTAAATTCTTTATATCCTCTAGAAAGCAGGCCTTTGTTGGAGGGACAGTTGGGTATAATTTTTCCCACTTTGTTGGTTCTCTTTTTTACTCTGTTGGAGAGTTGCTTTGGAATGTGCAAACTTCTGAAAAACATGAGATCCCGGTGGTTGATTCTTTGAAATATTTTCTGATAAATATTTTTGGTTCATAAGCAGTCTATCAACCCCCATCTCTTTAAGATTTCTGCCTACATTTTCCTCCATAGTACTTCATGTTTCTGCTTTGATGTTTAAATCTCTGATCCATTTTGACTATTGTTTATTACATGTTGATAGACATAGATAAACATAATTTTACCTTTCTGCAGTGGAAATCTAGTATTTCCAGGACCATTTATTAAGTTGTCTGTCTTCCAGTGAGCATGTTTGGCCCCTTTGTCAAAGATAAGTCAGCTGAGTGTGTTTGTAATTATGTCTGCATCTTCTGATCTGGTCCATTGATCCTCAGGTCTGTCTTAAATCCAGTGCCAACATGATTTTTATCACAGTAATGTTATAATATAATTTCAGGTCAGGGATTTCTATACCTTCTTTTTTTCTCTCCCAGTATTGACTTGTTCACTACTTCCACATGAATTTGAAGTTTTCTCTAGCTCTGTGAGGCATACTAATAGTATTTTAATTGTGTCTGCAATGAATCTATATAACAATTTTGGGAGTGTGGCCACTTTCACAATGTTAATTGTTCCTATTCAGGAGGAAGGAATATCTTTCATTTTCTCAAATCTTCAATCCCCTTTTTCAGAGTATGGCACCTTTTATTTGGGCTTATTTTGTTTTTGTAGTATTGATACTTCACAGTATCAATTTTCCTGTTAAGACAGCTTTCATTGTATCCCAAAGGTTCTGGTAATGTGTATCTGCATTTTTGTTTGATTGTAAATGGTTTGTGTGTGTGTGTGTGTGTGTGTGTGTGTGTGACCCACTGGTTGTTTAGGGGTATTTATTAATGTTCATGTGTTTATGGTGTTTTTATAGTTTCTTTTGTCAATAATTTCCAATTTCATGGCATTTTGGTCAGATAGTATGCATGGGATAACTTCAGTTACATTTTATTTAGTTAAGCATGTTCTCTAATTTACTATATGGTCTATTTTGGAGAATACCCTATGTGCAGCTAAGAAAAATGTGTATTCTGTTGTTGCTGGGTAAAATAGCCTGTAAATATCTAAGTCAATGTCTTCACATGTTTGTTTTACTTCTGTTATTTCTTTGCTGAGTTTTTGACTAGTTGATCCTTCTCTTTGTGTTAATAGCATATTAAAGTCCCCCGTATATTATTGCTCACTTGATTTTTCATGTCTGTTAAATTTTGTCTTAAGTACATGGATTCTTTTAGAGTGGGTTCATAGACATTTATAGTTGTTATCTCTTCCTCTTGCAGTTTTCCCTTAACATGTATGTAGTGACATTATGTATCTCTTTGAATTATTTTTGGTTTGAAGTTGACATTGTCAGCAACCAGAATAGTTACCTGTACTTTCTCCTGTGGCCTAGAGAATTGTTTCACATTGCTTGAATTTCTTTTTGAATTAAATGCATTTCTTGTATCCTGTACATTATTGGATTTTGTTTCTTAACCTATTCTGCCAGTCTTTTTCTTTTCCCTGGTTAATTGAGCCTCTTTACATTGATGGCTATAACTGATATGTATTGCCTTTTCTTTGTTAGGTTATTTTCCTGTTATAAGTTCTGTACTTTTTCCCTCTTTTTAATTACTTTCTTTATTTGGTTATTTAGTGGTTCCCATATGTTGTTCTTTTTTATTTATTTTTTAAAATGTATTCCATTGTTACAGGGTCTCACCATGCAGCTTGGACTCATAGCGATCCTCATGTTTTCAGCCTCCCCAGTGCAGGGATTATAGGTGTGTGTCACTGCACCAGTACTCTGGCCATCTCAACCCATCCTGGCGGCAGGGCTGGCATGGTGTCTGGTGCCAAGGACCAAAACACGGTTCCTGCATATGACAAATCTTGCCTATGAAAGCATATTAGCCTCTTGAGTTATCTCACTGGCCCCTTCTGTGTTGTTCTTGAAGCTGTGGTTGTTTCTGTCTCTCTAGAATATCTATCAGTACTCTTTGAAGGGTTAGTTTGGTGGTCATGAATTTCTTCAGTTTTTCTTTGTCAAGGAAGGCTTTTTTTTTTTTTTTTTTTTTTTTTGTCTTTTTGAGACAGGGTCTTGCTATGCAGTTCAGGCTGGCTTTAAGCTCACTTTGTAGCTCAGGCTGGTCTCGAACTCACAACAATCCTCCTGCCTCAGCCTCCCGAGTGCTGGGATTACAAGCATGCGCCACCACGCCCGGCTTTGAAGGCTCTTATTTTGCCATTGAATTTGATATAGTTTTTCAGGTACATCATTCTGGGTTGGATGTTATTTTCTTTCAATTTCTAAAATCTACTCAAAGTTCTTCTTGATTCAGAAATTCTAGATTCAGAAATCTACCGTAATTCTGATAGGACTTTCATTGTACATGATCTGTTTCTTCTCTCTGTCAGCTTTTAATATTGTATTATTTTGCTGAATTTCCAAGATCTTGATTATTATTTGTCTGAGTGTCCATTTTGGTTAGGGCTTTTTGGAGTTTGTTTTGTTTTGTTTTGTCTTGTTTGTATTTGAAGGAAAAGTCTGCAGGGTGTTCAGGGTCTCACTACTAGGTCGGATACATAGTGATCTGCCTGTTTACAGCTTCCTGAGAGGTGAGATTACAGGTGTGTGCCACCCTGCCCAGTCTCAATTGCAATCTCAGCACAACCTGGGGGCACTGCCAGCATGGCAGACTGGGGAACTAAACTATATGCCTCACTTATTTGTATGTAAGATTCTTTTATCAATTTTGGAAATTTTTCTACTAGCACTTTTGCAAATAGTCTTTTTATGCCATTTGTATTGTCTCATGTTATTTCATTGACACTTGTTATTGTTATATTATTTTTCTTTATGTCATCTTGTAGTTGTTAAATTGATATTTCCTGGGTTTTTTGTTAGTTTTAAAAGATCTTTCCTTCACGTTCATTAGCTGAACTGTCTTTGAAGTTGAAAAGTCTGTTTTCAGTTTTGTTCAAGCTGCTTTGCCAGCTTTCAATGTAATTCTTAATTTTTTGGATATATACATTTGAATCTGTTCCATGCCTAATTCTTTCCTGTGTAGTTCATTCTGTGTTTCTAGCATTCTTTTTTATCCTGCACTAGCTTGTTATATTTACCTTCTTTAGCTCTGCTGTGCAATTCTTTCATAATTGTTGTCATTTATTTTCTGACCTGTGAGATTATTTCCAATCTTATTTCTTCTATAGCCTGATTTACTTGTTTCTTTACTGAACTTGCTATCACTTTACAAATTACAGATGTGTGCTTTCCACATTTTGCATGTCCTTTTCTCCTAGATATGTTCTGGGTGGGCTTATGGATTGAGATTGCCTTTGCTCATGTATTTGGACATTTTTAAGATTTCTAATAATCACACAGACTTAGCAGTGCTGGGAGAGTGGTGTGGCATGTGTCAGTAAGGATTCTGTTAAAGTGGGAACAGTGAAAGACTCTGCAAAGCTCTCTTACTAGTGGGGGTGACTGGCTGATATTCAATGAAGCTTCAATGTAGATGCTGTGTGTAGGCCAGATTGACCATGATCCCATAGGCTGAACAGAATCCTCTTAGTTCTTGAATGGTTGGACAAGTGCCAGCACAATCACTGCACCTACACACTGGAGGCCAAGGGATGCAGATCACCAGAGTTCCCCAGGCTCCCCAGATTCCTCCAGATTTCTTAAATGGTTATATCAGGTGCCAAGAAAGCATCATGTCTGTGTGCTCTGTGCCCACAGAGCATAGCTCACTGGAGTCCTACAGGCCACCCAGAATCCTCCTCAGTTTTTAAAACAGTGGACCAGTGCTAGCACAAGCTCCCTGCCTGCACACTGGGGGGTAAGTATTGGAGCTTATCAGAGTCCTTCCAGCTTCCTAGAGTCCTTCAAAGTTCTTAAATGTTTGAACCAGGTTCTAGGAAAGTTCTTTTTTTATTTTTGTTTTATTTAAGTACAAATATCAATGAGATAGTTTTAAGATACCTTGACAAGATGGATTTGATAAATTAATACATTGCAAACTGTTTTCATAATGTTTTGATATCATAAAAGATGCATACATGATATTATACTTGCAGACATTATTATACCGTATATCTCTTATCAGTAAATAAAGAGAGTGTAGCTGTTTGCGGATCTTATTTTTTATACCTAAATTACATCAAAGATTCAATACTTTCTACCTTGTTATTTTCCTAGTGGTTGTCCATAGTACTAGAAGCTGACATAATATCCTGTCCAACCACCATTAGAGCAAATCTTGCCTCTCATAGAATTATGTAGAAGTGCACAGTGTTATCTATCCCAACTGTACTATACATACACATCGTGATTTTTCCTTTCTATACCCCTTCCTTTGTCTACACCTGTCAGAGATGGGCACTCCATTGTCATTCAACTAACTTAGGTGCTTGAACTCGACTACACAATCCAACACAGTCCAGCATTCCACAACAATAGTGAGTTATCCAAAGAAGTTGTCAACCATAGCCATTTACAGCTCAACTGAATATTATTATTATTATTTTTTATTTTTTTCCATTTATTTTTATTTTATTAAAATACAAATGTCAGTCAGACAGTTTCAAAACACCTTAACCATACAGAGTCGATGAATTAATATATTGCAAACTGTTTTCAACTGAATATTATGGCCCCATGATGTATACTTCATTTATATACTTTTCTGCTGGATGGTTAGGGCCTAGATAGAGCAAGACTTATATACCAACACATGTACTTTATGTTTCTTATGAGGTCAGTTCTAGGAAAGTTCTTAACCTATGCACTCTATGGGCATGGATTGCAGCTCATCAGAGTCCTGTAGCCTGCCCAGAGTTCTCCTCCATTCTACCAGATCTTAAAGCACATATAACAATAAACCAGTAGCATGACAAAAGAAGTGGTGGCATTTGGGTCAACAAAACAAAATGTGTATTAATGGACACAAACGTATTGAAAACTTGGAATTATTTAATAAAAATGGTTATGACAGCTCAGAAATCATTTAGAAAACTGATACATGTGGGCTATGCATATCTTACATCAGTATAAATACCACTTACCTCAAAATTTAAAATGCGATACATAGCCAAATATATATCTTAGTAAAGAAGTTAACAGAAGGGACCAAGAGATCTTACACAGAAGAGGAAATGAAAATACTTTTGAAGAAAAGTTTGCAAGCAACAATGATAATGCTTATTAAAATTGCATTGAGTTTCAATTTTCTCATTTCAATTTGTCAGAGGCTCAAATAATTGTAAAGTACATTTTATCAATGAGGACCAGAAGTCAAATGGGGACCAAAGAAATAGGTATTTCCATAAATTACTAACAGTACTGCTGGCACATTGTCCATGGAGGAACACTGGATAATAAATCAAAAATTGATGCATTCTCTCTAAACCTGCCATTGTATTAAAAATTGGTTTATGTATGTATTTTACATGTATGCAATCATTGAGGAAAAAGCACGTTCATTGTACTCTCTGTTACAATAGTGTAAGATAAAAAAAATCATGGAAAATCCAATAATTAACAGCTGCTTATCATAGTCACAGTGGAGTATTAAGAATTTAGGCTTAACAGATAAACAGAAAGCATGAGGCACTCTGTATGACCTGGAAATTTACTACAGTAAGCAAGAAGTAAATGGGCTGAAATTTGTAGGATTATATCACTCATAAATAATGTAGTAACAAATATGTAGAATATCTGCTTATATCTGCATTAAAGTCTCCTAACTACTTACGTGTGAAATAATATGGTTTTAAATAAACATATTAGTTCACATCCAACAACATACACATATACACACATGTGAATGAGTACATATATGTGTGTATAAAATAAAATAGTCCAAGAGTTTATCACTATGAAGTTTTTTTCTCCCCAGAGTTCTCGAGGGCCTTACACATGCTGGACAAATACTCCATCCCTGACCTACACTCCATTCCTCTTTTCTTTTTTCTTTTGAGATAGTATCTTACTAAGCTGTCTCAAACTTGTGATCAGCCTAGCTCAGTCCATTAAGAAGCTGTGTTTCAGGTTTGCACAACTATATTTGCCTTTAATTTCATTTTTGTTAAAATAATTCAATTTTGGTGAGTGTGCTCTTTGTAAAAGTTTAAAAACTGTGATTGATCATATTTGAGTGAGAAGTACCTTTGAAGTCCTTGTCAGGGCACAGCATTGCTGCTAACACAGCAAAGACAGTGGCAGTTGTTAGAAGTGTCCACAGAGGTAGACACATTTTTTTCTCATAAAGCCCAAGACTGTCTAGTCTTGACATGTAATGAACAAATAATAAAATTTAGTACAAAGCCTTTGAAAACAAAGTAACTCTTTAAAAACACTGAGGGTTGAGTTCAGCTCTGAGGAAGAAGAGAGGCCTGTAGCTAGGCTTTGTGGGTTGAGTTTGGCAGCCTGGAACCCAGAGGAGGAGGAGCTGGGGTCTGCAATTGGACCTGGTGAGATGAGGTGTACTGCTAGGTCCAGCAGGGCCCAGGCTGTGGACCACACCTACGGAGATGATGCTCGTTGTGTGAGGGTGAAATATTCTGCCTGGATGACTCCAGGAATGTGAAGGGGAGATGCCCAGACAGAACTCAGGGGAAATAGTTTACATAAAAAAATTTCCAATTTAAATTCTGCTTTGTTATATAGTGATAGTGCCTGCTCCTGTGACCTAAAATGCAAAACCATTAGTTAGCAAAGTTTATCAATTCACATACTGTTAGTCGTACTACTGTTCGTAGTACTACTACTGCTGTTAGTAGTACTGCTGTTTGTTAGTAGTACTGCTAATTCTAGTACTAGTACTGGAATAGCATATCTGCCTAAACTACATGTTCTCCCTTGGGTAATAATACTGGGAGTTGACTGGGTAATAACTTCACAAAAGCCCTATACCAATGGACAGAGGACAGCACCAAATGGAAACTAATACCCCACTCTAAATTAATAGACAAGGCAAAAACTTGGGACTATATGAAACCAGAATCTCTGACACAGAAGAAATACCTGAAGAACAGACTCTTTAAAGAGAGGTTCTGATTGCAGTGATACAGCTAATTATTACCAAATTTTGCAAAAAGGTATCAGAGACATCAAAATGAAGTTCTTTCTGAAATACAAAATGACAAAATGAAGGAGCCAAACGAAATCTCAGACCCCAATCCCACCTAGAACAAATCCAGAAGATACCAGCATAGAAGAAATTGGAAGTCATATACCAAAAACCTCTGAAATAATAGCAACTGAAGTAAAGAAAGAATTGTAGAAGGGTATAGAGAAAATTAGATCAGAAATAATATCCCAGGTAGAAAAAGAAATAACTATAATGAAACAACCACTAAGCATTTGTAGAGAAGTCATAGAGAAAAAAATAGAAGAAAATAGAAAAGTGATGGAAAGCTTCAAAGAATAATGTAGGAAAGAAATAGAATGCATGAAGCATATTCAAAAAGATATGCAGGACATTAAAAACTGCATTAAAAGTTGACATAATTGTTTGAATGAAATTGAAGATAGACTTTCAAACATGGATGGCATTGTTGCAGCTAGTGACCAGGAAAAGAAAAATCTCTTAACAACAACAAGGTTCCAGGAAATAATTATTCAAAAGTTGCAAGAAAATGCAAAGATGAAAAACATAAGATTAATAGGCATCAGTCACAAAAGAGTCAAAACAAATATCATAAAAGGAATATGGGCAGAAGTAATAGAAAGCTTCCCAAATATGAGGAAACAATCTGAAATTCAGATAACCAAGGCATATAGAACCCCAAATATCAACCCAATTAGATAGACAAATTTTTAATGAATTTAGGACAGGATCTACAGAATGTACAGGGTGTACAGGGTCTCAATATGTAGATCAGACTCATAGTGATTGTCCTGTTTTCAGCCTCCCAGGTGCTAAGATCACAGGTATGTGTCACCAAGCCCAGTATAAGATGAATTTTAATGGACATGAAAGATCTAAAAACCAGTAACATAATCTTAACAGGGGTCTGCACTCCCTTATTGCAAAACAAAAAGTCAAAGAGACAAAAAATTAGCAAAAAGCTAGCAGAAATGAAACATCATTTTGAACAAATGGACTTAGTGAACACATACAGAGTGTTCCAAAAAACATCTGAAAACACAATTTTTCCAGCTGCACATGGGATGTTCTCTAAAATAGACCATACTGGTCCACAGGTCATGCTTAGGTAAATGGAAGAAATCAGAAATTAGCTACATGCATATTATCTGACCATGGTACAATGAAACTGGACAGTAATGACAAAAGAAACTGCAGAAATCAACATAAACACATGGAAATTAAATAACACCCTGTTCAGCAACCAATGGGTTACAGATGAAATTAAACAATATCTACAAGCTGAGGAAAATTCCAACACAAGCTACAAGAATTTGTGGGATGCAATGAAAGAAATTCTTAGAGGGAAATACATAGTGGTGAACTCACACATGAGGAAAACAGAATGAGAACAAGTAAATATCTTAATGCTGTACCTCAAGCTTCTATGAAAAGAAAAACAAACAAAGCCCAAAGACTTCAGGAAATTATAAGATTACCATAGAAATTAATGCAATGGTGATATAAATCAATAGAAAGAATTAATGATTCAAAGAGCTGGTTCTTTGAAAGATTACATAAGATTGACAAGCACCTAGCCAACCTCATCAAAAAGATGAAAGAAAAACTCAAATTGAAGCAATAACGTATGAAAAGGGTGAAATTATTACAAGTCCTTTGGAAATACAAAAGATCATCAATAGCCTCATTGAAAATCTTTACTCTCTCAGAATCAAAAACAAAGAAACAATGGATAGACACCTAGATAGGTGCAAATTACCAAAAGATATAAAAACTCTGAATAACCAAATATCAGGCAAGTTGAAAATGTAATTAAAAAACTTACCAACTATAAAACCCAGCTAAATTATACAGGAGATTTAGTCCCAATACTCCTCACTTCTCAATGTTATTTCAATACTTCCAAAATCATTCCTGAATGCAAGTATTACACTGATACCAACCATAAAAGAGAATCATAGACTGATCTCCCTCATAAACATAGATGCAAAAATTCTCAATAAGATTCTATCAAATGCAAGGTAGCAAGTATTCAGAAAGATTATATACCACAACCAGGTGGTATTCATTTCAGGGATGCAAGAATGCTCAATGTATGCAAATTTATGAATGTAATACACTGTATCAATAGAGCCAAATACAAAAACCATATGACTTCTCAATACACACTGAAAAGTCTTTCAGTGCACTCCAACACACATTCAAGGTCAAATCACTGCAAAAAATTGCAAATGATGGACAATATCTCAATCTGATAAAAGCCACCTACGGCAAACCAAAAGCCAGGGCTGGGGATGTGGCTCAGTGGTACAGTTCTTACTCTGCACACACAAAACCCTGGTTTTCATATGCAGTACCGCCAGAAAAATAAAACAAAAAACAAACAAACAAACAAACAAAAAAAAAAAAACCAAAAGAAGCTACTCATTTTTAATCCCTGGTATAAATAAATTAAATAAATAAATAAATAAAGCCAACATCATCATCCTAAATGGAGAAAAACCCCTGAAAACCTATAATGTAAAATCAGGTACAAGACAAGGGTGCACACTATTAGAGCTACTATTCAGTACAGTTTTAGAAACATTAACCAGAGCCATTAGACAAGACAGAGAAATAAATAGAATAAGAATAGTTACAGAAGAAGTTAAGTGTCAGTATTCTTAAATGACATAGTATTCTATTTGGAAGACAAAAAGTTTAATAAATTCAGTATGGTACAAGGTCAACACCCAAAAATCAATAGCATTCCTGTATACAGATAACAAACTCACTGAGAGAGAAATTAAAGAAGCAGTACTCTTTATAATAGCATCCAAATTGAAATACTTAGGAATTAATCTAACAAAGGAAGTAAAAGATGTATACAATGAAATTTAATTTCTCTGACAAAAACAGATTGAAGAGAATTTCAGAAAATGGAAAGATATTTCTTGGCCATGATATGAAAAACCAACATTGTGAGAATGACCATACTCCCACAATTGTTATACTGATTCACTGATATAGTGTTATACTGCAATTCCTTTCAAAATACCATCAATATACCTCACAGGAAAACATTTCTAAAATTTATGAGCAATCAGAAATGCCCCAGAATAGCATATGCAATCCTAGCCAACAAAGACAAGGCAGGAGGCATTACAATGCCAGACTTAAAATTATATTATGAAGCTACTGTAATAAAATCAGCATGGTATTCACAACAGAAACAGACCTGAGGATCAAGGGAGCATATTGGAAGATGCAGATACAACTATAAACACACTCAGTCGTTTATCTCTGACAAAGGAGCCAAACATGTTCACTGAAAGAAATATAGCCTTTTTAATAAATTGTACTGGAAAGCCGGGCGTGGTGGCACAGGCCTGTAATCCCAGCACTCGGGAGGCTGAGGTAGGAGGATTGTTGTGAGTTCGAGACCAGCCTGAGCTACAAAGTGAGCTTAAGGCCAGCCTGAACTGCATAGTGAGACCCTGTCTCAAAAAGACAAAAAAAATAAATAAATAAATAAATAAATAAAATAAATAAATAAATAAATAAATTGTACTGGAAAAAAATGGCTCTCCCCATGTTGAAAACTAAAACTAGACTCAGGACTATCACCATGCTCTCAAAAAGTCAAAATTGATTAAAGATTTAAACATTAGAACAGAAAGTGTAAATCTATTGGAACAGGAAATAGCTGGAAATCTTGAAGATACAGGGGTAGGCAGAGAATTCATGAACAAAAAACAACTGCATGGGAAATACTTCAAATAATCAACTGAGATCTCATCTTATTTAGAAGTTTTTGCATGTCAAATCACCAACTGAGTGAAAAGACAGCCACGAATTTGGAAAAAATATTATTGAACAATCATTCAGACAAAGGATTTCTATCTAGTATACATAAACAACTACTAAACATCAGGCCCCCCAAACTCAAATACCCAATTGAAAAATGGGCATCTAAGATGAATGCACACTTCTCACGGTAATAAATACAAATGGCAAGCAAAGACATCAAAATATGTTCCACAAGGGGCCAGCCAGATAGCTCAGATAGCTTCATCCTGGCACTAAGGTGCCTGCTTAGGCAGAGTGCAGCAGCTTTCAATCCCCAGCGTGCTATACCAGCCTCGCCACTGGGGCGCACTGATGGTGATTGAGACTGGGCATAGTGGCACATGCTTGTAATCCCAGCGCTTGAGAGGCTAAAAACAGGAGAATCACAAGTCCAGTCTACATAGTAAGACCCTGTAGATCCTTCCCTAAAACACAAAAACAAACAAACAAACAAACAAAGAACTAAAAACATCATACCACAGTGATATAAATGCACCCATGTTTATGTCAGCACAATTTGTCATAACCAAATCTTGGAAACAACTAAAATGCTTATTACCATTGGAACTGATAAAAAAAAAAAAAAAGACGTGGTATTTGTGTGTATTGGAGTATTACTCAGCTATAAAGAAAGACAGCGGGCTGGGCAGATAGCTTAGCAGACTCAAGCAGCTGCTTAGGCAGGCAGGGAAAAGACCAGGGTTTGATCCTTGGCACCACATGCTATGCTGGCCCCACCCCTGGGATGCACTGAGATGGTGATCAAGACTGGGCGTGGTGGTATATGTAATCACAGGGCTTAGGAGAGTGAAAACAGGAGGATCACTTTAAGTCTGATCTGTGTAGTGAGACTCTGTAGACCCAGTACTAAATCCATAAAAAGACAAACTTGAGAACTTTATAGATAAACCATACACTCTACTCATAAGTGAAATAAATCAGACCTACAAGCATAAATATTGTATTGTCTCCCTAATGTAAGAACCTGAAAGAATAAATAATGTCCGAAGGCTATAATAAATATAGTAAAACAGAAAGAAATTGAACATAAGAAACAATGAACATGAAGGAAAAGGAGAAAATTTAGGGAAAAAAGGAAGGGGAAAACTATGCATGTATACCTACAGTATAGCTGAGAAGATTGTAGTACTAATTTCCATCAGTTGACAAAAGCTATGGTTGACTATCTGTCATCTTGTTCATCTAAACGTGTACCATTTCTAATGTCTTATCAATTACTATTATACTTTCAGTAAAATGAACTAAAAAAATTAAAAAGGACAAGAAAAAAATTAAGGCATATTGAAAGCAAGCATTTATATTTAATTATTTGATCAGTCTTGTATACCTATACCTGTTCATATGAGCAACAGATTTGATGATAAAAATACATAATATAACAACCATTATTAATTTTTTATTCTTGTTTTGAAATTCTGTACCAAAATGCCTGTCATCTGAGGAATGGATGAAAAAGATGTGTTGTTTTTATATAATGGAGTATTATTCACCTATAAAAAATGATAAACTTGAAGCCTTCATATGTAAGTGGATGTAACTTGAAGATATACTCATAAGTGGAATAAACAAGACCCACATGTGTAAATATCATATAGTCTCCCTAGTATAAGAACTCAAAAGAAAAACTAAAAATTGAAAAGTATAATAATTAAATGGAAAGTGAGAACTTTAGGATTAAACAATTATGAGAGGGCAAAGAGAAAAGGTAGGAAGGGCAGCAGGAGCCGAAGCATACATTTACATGCACAGAATGGTTAAGACAATGATCCTAAGAATCTCCATCAGGTTTTTGAAACTAGCAGTTAATTGGTAGGATTCTCACCCTAACTATATATGCTGATATACCCGTGAACTACGCAACTGCACTGAAGATGGCAATGTGTAATACTAGAGCCATGCTTGGAATTACTGTCATTCTGGTCTTCTAAAAGCATACTGCTTCTAATGTCTTACATTTCTATACTCTCTCTCTCTCAAGTAAATGCTTGTTGTTTAAAAAGGTAATAAAACAACAGACAAGAAAAAAGTCATAAGACAGTCCTGCTATAATGTTCCACATGTATTGTTGGATGCTATTTTGTTTTCGTGTTTATTTTTGCTATTGTTGTTTTTAGTTTTATTCTTTAAAATAAATAAATAAAGCACCAATTTTTCTAAAAAAAAAAACCAAAAAACAAAACACTAAAATCATAACTAAAACCCTAGGAATGAAACTGTAAACAGAAGTCTTTGTAAAAATGTACCTAGAACAAGTAAGACAGAAAATAAGCAGCAATGTTGAATATTAATCACAATGCAAAATAAACAATTTTTGTATTTACTTAATTGGACAGTTAATTTTAAGGACAATATGTTAATACAGAGGGGAACATTTCCATGCCTTAAGTTAAAATTATTTTAAAGTTGTGTTCACATACAAATAATTCATATATTTCCATAGCCTCGAACCATACAGTGAAAAATTGCAAAACTATTTGGGGAAATCCATTAATGTATGGGTTAGCACATATTTG
>PVKA01033413.1:14087-24512 GCA_004027165.1 Ctenomys sociabilis
AAAAAAAAGCGCTCTTCTCTGAACCCAGAATCCCACATGAACCACACCTCTAATCCCATCAAGTAATTTTACCATGGAGTGGCAGTGTCCACAAAACCTATAGGATTAACTCTCAGAGCAATGCACTATTATTATCACCATTATCCATAACAGAAAATGAAGTACAAAGAAGTAAACCTTCACAGGCTTGGGCCATATCCAAACGCAAAAAGTGTTAGAGCCACACTCTGAACACGAGTCATCTAATTCCAGAGCAGTTGACTTGACTGCCTATACACAGCCAGCCCCCACTGTAATCTAGAGTGTGTGTGTGTCGGAGGAGAGTTTGAGGACTGTCCACTGCCACGAGCCACACAGAGAAAAGTATGCATATTTAATTATCAATGGGCTAGCAACCAGAACAGGATGGAGACCCCCTGACCTGGAAAGAAGCTTAGGTCTTATCTGTCCATGTAATGTCTCTAAACAGATCACATCTTCTACTGCCTGGGCTATGTATGCTCCTCTGGTTTATGCAATAGCACTCTCCTTGCTATGCCTTCTTGACCCTTGGCCAGTGTGGCAGCCTCCTTACTTATGGCTTTGATTATTTCTTCCCACATTGTGGTTAAGGAGGAGTCCTGACTTTGATTCTTAAGAAGGCACCAAGGCAGGACTATATATGCAGTGATTTTATGTGGGAGCATTCCTAAGAGAAAATGGGATGAGGGGCAGGGAAGTTTGGAAATGCCAGCATCCGTGATGCACCTCTAACTGAAAGAAAGATTGATAGGAGAAAACCAAGATCAAAGCACTCTGCAAAGGGCCGTGGGGTTCAGCAGCCCAGTCCTCAAAACACAAAGCCATTATCTGCCATCAATGAAGCCTGCATCAATTTTCAGTTGGTTCTATGTCACACTGGCTATAGAGTTAGTTATAAACGTTTTTATGTGAGCTATATGAAGTATTTCTGGTGATGGGTAGCAGACAACCACACTGGTTAAGGCTGCTGGACATCAATGAATTCAAGCTTAGTGATACATAGTTGAGGTAGCCCCTACAGCCCTCCATAAGCCGTGTGTGTGCATATCACCACATTCACTAGGTGGAAGGGCATTGTGCCAGTGAGGAAGCCATGGCACTTCATAAAAAGCGCTGCTGGTGGGATCCACAGGCCCTCCTCTGCCAGCGTCATCACTCTTTGTTCCCCCACCTTGTGTATTCCTAAGGGGTTAGCTGGTGCACCATGGCAAAGGATATAATGATACAGACCAGACTTCTCCATCCCAGCATCCACAGTAAGACTTAAGGAATGTCAGCCCTGACATTGCTCTGCTCACTACCCCAGGCTGCAGCCCTGGTCGTAGGATCAGGAGGGCTTGCTGCATCACTGAAGGCTACTGATGAAAGCCAAATCCAGATGTGTTCTCTGCAGACACTCTAGAGAGACAGCCAGTGCCTACTGATGGGGGCAGTGGGAACCACAAGCCTCCTGCTGAACGCAGAAATCATCCCATTGGACATTTGTAAGGTCCAACATGTATGTACATGAGCAACAGGACCACAGCCAGATACCTCACCCAATTAGAAATAGAAATCATCGCTAAAGATTTCACATAAGGGATGGTGAGAATGAATGTGTTTTTATGATTTCAGGCTGCCTTGGCATGCATTTTGAATAGAAATTTAAATTTCTCATAACCGAGAAGCTCAGTCGCACTTAAGAATTTCCAGATTTTGCCTCCTCCTCCTCCTTCATTCATGTGTCTGATGCAGCTGTCTAGGTAGTGCTGCCTTCCCGTGGAATAGCTAGGTGCAGCCCACATGACGTACCCCACTAGAGCCTTGTGTTCCAGCACCCACTGCACAGGTCTGATGTCCTGGCTGCCTTTCATAGGACGCTTGCTTGCTCTAAACCCACCACTAAGTACTCCCACAGAAGCCTGTTGGGTTGCATCCTGGAACTTAGTAAGTTTTGATTGTCAACAGTCTCCCCTTCATTCTCCCCATCCATACCTCTCCTCCCTTCCTCACCTCTCCCCCCTCCCTTTGTCTCCTCCTCTGTCCTGGCTAGATGACAGTGTCTTGGATGACTCCTCCTGCTTCCTGATGACCCTGCTTCTGGGTATGCTGTTCAGTTCTCTCTGGGATTTGTAAGTAATGGATGCTGCTGTTGCTTCATGTTTTGGTGTGCTGCCTCCCATTTATCTCATTGGATTAACACACCCACACCTGACTGTCCTTCTGTTTAGGGCTCTTCTAGAGCATCCCTTTCCTTGTAAAGTGAAAGCGTACACAATTAGGCAAGAGCGACTGAATGTCTGCCATTGGACCAAGTCTCCCACTGAGAAGATACCTTGTCACTGGCTGGACAACTAGGTATCTGGCTGTCTACCAGAAAGAAGAAATACCTCATAAAAGGCACACTGTGAACATCCACACCCAAATTCCCTAGTGCCTTTTAGGCTAGGGCTAGAATTTGTAATCACTATCAAAAAGATGAATAAAGAAATTAAAGGAAATTCACAGCAGAAGTTAAAGGAGAAATCACAACAAAAAAGGATCAATAGGTTGTTACATTTGTTGATTGCTAGGTCAAAGTTACTACTAACTACTACTAAAACGAGACAACAGACAAAACCAAAGGTTCAAAACTCCAAAATTTGTTAAAGAACTCTCTAAATTGATAACTATAATTTCTTATGTAATTATCAAATCCCCCTCTCCTTGGCCCCAATCCAAGGTCAAATAAACCCAGAGAAGCTAAAATCTCCGAAATAGTAGAGAAGACTATGGAACTGTGTAATTATGAAGACAGACCTTTAACTCAGGGAAGAAGGGGAAGAACTTCTACTTATTTGTAGATTCATGGCCTAGAAGAAGGCTCATTTCTCTTACTGTGGGAGCCCAGGGCAGGGGAATAAAGCAATGATTCTCCTATCAGGACATCATTCCTGCAGTCCAGTCAGTAAGACCACCACCTATTAAGTAGGTGGCTACTTAATAGAAGCTGCATCAATGATTTCATGTAAGGTCTCTGACCAGGGGTTTCCTAAATCCTGGGGCTAATCACCCATTCAGCATTCTGCTGGCTCATTGGGACGCAAAAAATTCACTCTTGTCTGCTACCAGCAAATCTAGGTGCCCAGACCGATCTCTGGGGAAGTCCTAATGAACCTGCCAAGGAGACTGTGACCTTCAGGGGACTAGCAGCATGGTGGTCCTGGGTAAGCAAGCTGCCTTGAATGGCACCTCTGCTCCTTGTTTGTTCAGCAGCCCCCAGTGGTGGCAGCCCCTCTGGATTTCTTTCCTATGGTAGAACTGATGATACACTTGTGTGCAAATGCACACGCTGGAATAAATCATCCCCGGCATTGCTGGTGTAAAAGGCCACAGGGGCACTGGTGCATCTCTTCACACCAGGAAGGACAGAAAATGCACCTCCAGTAACAGCTAAACCAGTGTACTAATGGCCTAAATCCTGGCAGCTCTGACTGCCTTCAGCAGTTTTATTCTTTTTACTGTATCACCATTGACAGTCCCATTTGGCATGCATTTAAAACCTCAGTCCATGAATAGTCGTTAATTATAAACTTCCACAATTTAAATGCTCAGTTAAAAAAAACTCCAACTTGAAGTATAAATAATGATGAGCAAAAGCCCTGTGGCACCAGGTTTTGTTTCATGGCCATTACTTCAGCCACTGTGTTTTACTCCACCCTAACAATACTGATTCTCAAGGACGGTCTAATTTCTCTTTCAAATAACCCTAATCTAAATTCACACAGTTGTAGCACATGCCTGTAATCCCAGCACCTGGGAGGCAGAGGCAGGAGGATTGTTGTGAGTTCAAGACCAGCCTGAGCTACAAAGTGAGTTTAAGGCCAGCTTGAACTGCATAGTGAGACCCTGTCTCAGAAAGACAAAAAAAAAAAAAAAAAAAAAAAAAAAATTCACACAGTTGTGGCTGAGATACTGAAGTGCCACCGCTCCACAGCAGCAGGAATTCCAGTGTTAGGCTCAGCCACATCTGGCTTCATTGGAGATAAATCACAAAGGGCCCTTCAGGGGCAAGCCAATAGCTCAGTGGATTAAAGTGCCTGCAAGCCCACGGGGGTGGTGGGGTGATAGGGTTTGAACCCCGACCTGCTGTGCCTGCCCCGCCCTTGGGGCTCACTGAGATGGTGACTGAGACTGGGCATGGTGGTGGTGCACACCCGTAATCCCAGCTCTCAGGAGACTGTAAACGGGAGAATCACCAGGAGTCCAATCTAGTTGTGAGGCTCTGAACACTCTGTAAACCCTTCCCTAAAATGCAAAAAAAGGGGGGCATTCAAAGGACACACTACAGGCGGGGCATAACTATGATCCTTTAGTACTAGAGACTGAGCCCACATAGTACACCAGTGACATCCTTAGATATATTTTTTTCTCTTGAATTGAAATTTCTGCCTTGCCTGGCAGGCCCAGAACTTGCAGTTCCCTTACCGAAGCTGCCAAGGAGCTGGAAGGACAGGCATGTGGCAGTGTGCCAGTTTACTCTGTTGCCCTTAACAGATTGTGAGTGCATACAAGACAGGGGCCTCAGCCACTACTAAATGTGACTCCATCACTGAGCAAGGACAACCCCAAGGGCCAAGAACTTCCAGTGCAGATCCACCTTCTCACCTTCTAAGTCACAAGGCCCAGAAGCAAGCTCCATACTTCTTTGATCTTTTTAGACCTGATTCCTCTCTTACATAAATTGATATCATTATATGAAAGCCCACCCCTCTCCCCGGGGACCTCTGCCTACTGAGCAGAGCCATCCACCCAAGCTGGGCTGCGCTCCCCAGGCTCAGCTTCGGAGCAGCCTCGACCACAGCAGTGTGGCCATCAGAGACTGCCCCACTCCTCGCCATCAGAACACACTGCCAAGAACTCTGCACTAAGAGGCATCCAGGAAGGGCTCGCCCCGCACACTACTGCCCATCTGCGTGGCTCCCCTGCTGGCTGAGCACTCACAGCCCAGTCCTGGGACGCAGGGAACACAGATCCAGCGCGCTGCACTGGGGGCAAGGTGCTTCCCAGTTTCCTATTTTAATAGCCTAGGAAGACCTGTTAAGGTAGAAATCCCACCTGCAGGAAAGGGCAGAACCTGGCATAAGGTCTTCCTGAATTATAAGACGTGCCTGCCTTAGTGCTCAGTCCCGTGCCTGCCACTTGAGGGCTAGGGAAAGGCCACCCGGCTGTTCCCTCCACTCACCTAGTGTGCTGCCCTGGGACCCAAAGAGGTGGACAGGGACCGCAAGCAGCCTGTTGCAGGGCCCGGCACATGCAGCTCCAGTGCCTCCTGCTAGAGGATCACATCCAGGTCTGTCCCGGGAGCACGGCTATCGCAGCTCTCCTGGATCTAAGAGATCTGCAGCAGGCCATGGGGAGCAGCAGAGAAATGAGAACGTTTACTAGCTCCCGGAAGTGGCCAAGGACCTGCCTCTTTGTTTGGGCTGATGGGCTTGAAATGACTCCAATATACAAAATAAATGGGGCAGAGGCTCCCTCGTGTGGACGCAAGTGGCTACTACCGCACTTTGAGTTCCACCTGTGCTAGTCTCTAGGCGTACACTGGGCCACTGTTCTGAGAGCCTGCCAATACTGTTGCAGACACAGTTGAAAGCAGAAGATGCCTGGCAGGTTGTGCGGAGCATGCCTGCAGCTCTGGCACTCTGGAAGGCTGAGCAAGGTGGACTGCAAATGCACACCAGCCACCCAACATGGCAACATAGTGATTTCTTGTTTTAAAATATATATCTTGGCCTACACAAACACCGCTGTTCCAGGATCTTATTTCAACTTTATTGCAAACCCAAACAGAAAACAAAAGGTCTGCAGTCTGCATATGGCACTCAGCATTCTCAGAGGCCCAGGCGGGAGGAGCCCAATTCTCCACCCCACCTGGGAAGCTAGGCAGTTTAGCAAGGCCTTGTTTCCCAATACAGAGTAAGTGCAGCTGGAGAGGCAGCTCAGGGAAAAGCCCATGGCTTCAATCCCAGTACTGAGAGAAGAAAAAGGAAGAGAAAAAGAGAATACCATCGGTCTTCTCATCTTTCCAGACACTCTGTCCTTACCAGCACTCACTGAGTGAGCACACCAAACATCACTGAGGGATGCCCTTGGTTGCTTGCTGAGGTTCAGCCTGGGCTGGCCTGAAGCAAATGGAAACTGCACCTGGTGAGTAGTGGTCGCGCTAGAGATGGGCTGTCCTTTGTCCTACAGTGCTCACACATCATCGGCACAAGGTTCAACACTCCTCAGAGATGTATGGCTCACATCATTGATAAGGGGAGATCCACAGATACCTGCAGGCAGGGCTGGTTGCCCCCTCCAGTGAAACTTGGGGGAATTCCTTCCCCGCTGTGTTCATCCTGACCTAGGCACTTTGCTTGGAACTCTGGGGTGCAATCACTCACCAGTCCCCACTTAACTGAACACTCTTTGTTCAAATATCCAGACATTCCTATTATGGGTCTAAATCCATGACAAGAGAAAATCCATAAGAAAACCCTTGGCTGGCAAGTGTGTCCCGCATGGAGGGAGATGCAGACTCATCTCACCTGGAGACAACAGGGTATTTCTGCACCTGTTACCCCCAAAGCCCAGGATATGCATACAACATTGGACATGTTAGTCCACATTGTATAATTACAGTTTATTATATTCTTAACTCATCATATAAGATTTTATCCATACAAAACCAGTGGATATAATTTCTTAATTTATACTTTAAAAATAAAAAGTAACACAACAACACCACAATGTATGCACAAGGTAACTAACTCACTCTTGTCAGACAGGCTAGGAAATCTTCCCTGAGAAAGCATGAGTTCAGATATATAAAACAAGGTGAGCCAGAATAAGACTGGGAAGAAATCAGTAGATAATGACAGAACCAAATAATTGAGTGAGTGATGTGGCCCTGCATTTTAAAAGAAATCAAGATTAAGCACCTTGGCATCATCCCTATGCACCTTGCCTTCCTGACATCTCTTATCTCTGTAGTTAAGATGTTTCTTAACAAACAGTACTCAGAATCAGTAGGCGATCTCATTTTGGCGACTCTAGAAGAATCCCACATTGCCCAGAATTTAATAAACCTGTGACTACTAGCATCATTACAGTGAACAGCTTCTGTCTTCTTTATTTCAGCTACGACACATGTCAGTGAGAGTTGAGTGAAGTCCCAGAGTTGTCACATCATGAAGGAGTTGCCGAGAAGGCAAGAGTCAGAGATGGGGGGCTGGGGAGATAGCTCAATGGCATAAGCACCTTCCTGGCAAGTATAGGGTCCTGAGTTCAATCCCCAGTGCCAAAAAAAAAAAAATTGAATTAGGGACCAGGGAGATAGTTCAGTGGAATAAGTGCTTGCCTGACAAGCACAAGATCCTAAGTTCAGTCCCTGATACCACCAAAATTTAAAAAAAGAGTCACAGATAAGGACCCCAAAGTTAGCCCCACACACACACATTCATGCAACCACACATGTGTTCACAGAAACACAAATAGCCACACCTTCACATACAATCTTGTGCAATGACACACAGACAGATGCAAAATACACTCGAGCACATAAACACATTGGCATATGAGAATGCACAGATGCTTTCACAGAGCTGCACACCATGCAGTCTTACACACAAACACCCCCACCACACACACACATTTCTACAAGCTTACATAAGCAGCTGTTCATTCCCATGGTCAAGTGCTGAAACATGCACATATGGACACCAACACACAAGTTTGCATATGTGCATGGGCTCACACAGAGATGCAAGACTCAGCATGCTTAGTGCACATCATGGATACATTTGCGCTCTCATGTTAGCACCACGCACATCCATGCACACATTCAAGGACACTGATGCACCTCTCACACGTGTGCAGGCACACAAAGCATACTTCTATACAGATGGGCATTCACAAATGTGCATTCTCCAACCTACGCAGTGTATATGCACTCACTGACATTTGTGTATTTAAGGACTCATATATGGCAAGGGATATGCTCAGTAGTGTGGTGCCTGCCTGGCAAGGCAAGGTCCTGAGTTCAATTTCAGGAATTAGGTCCCCCAAAAAAGTATTAATAGATGCAAATACAGGATCAGGCACATTATCATTTAAAAACATGCAAGACCACAATTCACATTTCTGTAACCACATTTAACCCTGCACAGCTATATTGTCACAGTCCTCATACATGTTGAACTCATACACACAGACACACAGATACAGATTGACAAACACACAAAATGTACTTACATTGAAGCAAACACAAAATAACCTATTCAAATTACATATACATATACTCAAAACACACAAATGAATGCTAACAGAAGTTCTCAAATGCATTCATACACAAGCACAGACACACCCAAATACCATCACACAAAAATACAACCTCACATACACAGAAACTAAACACACACAAGAATACTTTCACATCAGTCACACAAACACATTGTCTCACATACACTCGCACCCAACATCACTCACCCTTCATACGATGTAGTTCGAGCTCATTTTCTGCACGTTTCCTTCATTAGAACATCTTGTCTGAGACATCAATTCTACCTCATTTTTTCTTAGTCTCAAATCATTTTTATCAAGATTCCCTTCTTGCCTTATTTTGACTGAGCTAAACTTAACGACTTCATATCGCCATCTACATCAGTAGGTGGTAATTCACTCCATCATTTCTTGCATTATCTACCATCACTTTTTCTTAGTACCTCAACTTTGTGTGATGTTCCCCTTTATTTATTTTATTCTTTTGTTCTAGATCTTTCTTTGGCTGCTGCCTACTGCCAGGCTGGCTCCCCGTATGCTCCGGCCTGACTGTTTTCTCCTGTTGCACACCCAACCTTCTCCATCTCAGTTCCACCCAGGGTCCAACAGCTTCCCACATGCTGACTCCTTTTTATCATCAACCACTCTTGGAATGAAACTTACAATCACACAATGTGTTGTGGACTTCCTAAAACTTTTCAGAAATAAAACCATGAGTAAAAATTAAGTGCATCAGCTGTGTAACTTTATTTCCTGGATGGATGATGCAAACATCATAAACTGAAGGCATAACTTGCTGTAGTAAGAACTCTAGAACCCATCCAACCACAGAAGGAAAAATCGCTGTCACCTCTTGAGTACTCATGCTGGAATACATGCATAAGCATGCTCTAATATTCCAGATCCCCACCCCTCTCTTTTATTAAGGTCTCCACCAGCTTAGATGAGTTCTTCACAGGATGGTTGCAACTGCTTTCACCCGGCCCACCTATCTCCTGCGTTTCTCCTACCAGTTACATTCTCTTCACTGAGCCACAATGATTCACCTAGCTACATGGGAAAAGCCCTCTGCCCCTCACTCAAGCATGTACAGCTAATTTCATACTGAAGACATAAAACATGGGGTAGGTTTACAGTTTTCCACATAGAAAATTAATACATTGGCTCATATTGACAGAAAAATATAATTTGGGGGCCAGAGAGATGGCTCAGTGGCATAAGTACTTCCCTGGCAAGCGCAAGGGCCTGGGTTCAATCCCTGGTTCCACCAAAAATAATTATGAAAAAGAAAAACATAATTTGGGTGTGGCCCTGTGTCATATGACAGCCTTGTAGTTTGATTGATTGATCCTCTTAAAGATTCTTAATGTCTTTCTCCAAATGAAAAAATACTAAGCCACAAAGTTTGTTTAAATTTTTATTTTCTACAGAGTTCTGTATATAACCAAAAAAAGATCTAGACTTTAATGATATTATTATACATTATTCTTAGATCTATCTATCTCACAAACACGTTTTCATGTCACAGATCTATGTGCAGATGTGAGAGGAAAGCTCCCGTGGAGAAGGTCCATCTCCTGGCTCAAGTTTTCTCCATAACCCTTACCACAGTTGTCCTCTCTGAGCCTCTGCCTTCACCTGTGTTCCTGCCCTCCTCTTCTCCGCTTCCCCATCTCCCTAAGAAGTGAAAGGATCCTAGATCATTATGCTACATTGTTTCTTCAC
Source organism: Ctenomys sociabilis (assembly GCA_004027165.1). Classification (NCBI taxonomy): domain Eukaryota; kingdom Metazoa; phylum Chordata; class Mammalia; order Rodentia; family Ctenomyidae; genus Ctenomys; species Ctenomys sociabilis. The sequence goes on from PVKA01033413.1 coordinate 24,117, forward strand.
TGCCTCCTGGATGATTTTTTCACCTCAGTTTACAACTTGTGTTGGTGAAGAGAGTGGTTAAGTGGTTTTCTAACTTTTTGCTGAATTGTGCAGTCTCATCCCCTAACTAGATGAAAGAATACTATCTGTGAGCCACGTGTGGTTTGCTCTGTTAAAACCTGAATGTATTCACAAGTTTCAAAGCCACCCAGCCAAGTGCATATGGGTTATTTTGTTAGGAATGATTTCACAGTCCATTGAGTGGCTTGATTTATTCCTCTCTTCTCTTCTCTTCTCTTCTCTTCTCTTCTCTTCTCTTCTCTTCTCTTCTCTTCTCTTCTCTTCTCTTCTCTTCTCTTCTCTTCTCTTCCCTTCCCTTCCCTTCCCTTCCCTTCCCTTCCCTTCCCTTCCCTTCCC
>PVKA01033414.1:0-24415 GCA_004027165.1 Ctenomys sociabilis
AAGATTAATCAGTACAAATAATCTGTATTTGTACAACACCTTTCTCCTTAATTTTCTGAGAATTTTATTTAGCCATGCATTTTTTTCTATTCCTTAGGAATCTACAGATTGGCAATATTCACAATAATGAAAATAAAATCCTATTTTCTGACTGTTTTCTGGCAAAAATATTATAGTTTTTGTTATAGAGGGCTTTCATTTTCTTGCTTAAGTTAGTTCCTAGGTATTAAAATTACTTTTCAAGCTATCTAAGTAGGAGTGTTCACTTGATTTCTTCTGCAATGGGTTCATTGTTGGTAAATAGAAATGCTACTGATTTTTGTGTATTGATTTTGTATCCTCCTACTTTGCTGACCTTTTTTTATTAATTCTAGGAATCTTTTGTTGGAGAGTCTTCTATGCTTGTCTGTTTTATTTCATTTTCTTGCTTGATTGCTCTAGCTAAAATTTGTCTACTGTATTGAACAGGAGTAGTAAAAATAGACCTTGACTTGCACTTGATTGAAATTTAACTTTAAGATTCTTATTTACAGATTATTTTGATTGCTTTTGGTTGTTTCTGCATTAAACATTGCCTTACACGCTATTGTAATACTAATAAAGTTGCTGTAATCTTAAGGATCTATCTCTTTGCATGTTATTACAAAGATATCCACACTATTTTAAGGAGCCTTTACCTGAATCATTTGTTATCTAAGCTATAGCTAGTTGATTCATGCAGCAAATAAAAATTATGTTCATCTTGAATAGGACAAGACATCCCAAAACTCAACTTGTCTAATCCTTTAATTACAAGATGAGAAAACTGTAGCCCAGATAATTCAAGCAAGTAACTTTAAAATGAATATTCACTGTGTAGTTTGGAGCCAAATATATGAGGCAGAGAAAACTACAGAAGTATGGAAAAGTTTGTGCACACTATAATTTCTTAAGAAGCCAGTGTTGGTCTTTAGATATTAATCATTTGAACAAACTCCAGTGGACATGTCAATCATACACCAAAACTTATTGTGAATCATAAGAGTTTCATTTCTTCTGTGCTCAGGCTGGGTACTAAATTGTCTCCTAGAGAGGAGTGCACCAGAGATAAAAGTGTAAGATTTTCTTGCATTCAGCATTCTGGAGAAATCTAGTCCTGTTTCCAAAACCAAACTATGGATTTCTTCAGAGAATGCCTTTTTTTTTTTTTTTTGGTGGAATACAAAGTGACACTCAGACCCTTTGAAGGAGAGATAAAAGAGAAACTAGGGAGTGATCCCAAGTAGGACAGTTTTAAATTTTATATGGGAAGCAGATAAAATGGAGAAGATGGAGACCTGGAGTCATGTGGCTGTATGTCTGCGTCAGAAGGAGCATGTCCAGAACAGGGGAAGCTCCCGGTCTTTTCTGAGAGGAAGCTGTGGGGTGCTGGGTAAGCACCCATCAGATGCCTACGTGGATCTGCACTGGGTGACACTTTTGACCATTAAATACCTTTCTAAGAATGAAGCAACAGGAAAGTCCAGACTCACTAAAAAGGTACACATCACAGTAACCCAAGGAAACAGGGCACCCTCATGAATCCCACAGGCCCTTGGGCTGGAGGCATCTCTGGTTCCCCTGTTATCTTAAAGCCTCTGCTTGCAAAGCTATGTCCTGCATTGCATTTGTAAGGAACAAACTCATGATAAAAGCTAAAATGCAAGGAAAGAAACATGTTCCAGAAAAATTTGATTTCATTAGGTCTAATTTAGGAGTGTATATTTGACATGCAAGCTTCCTTTTCCTGCTGTAGACTTCCATGCTGTATTTTTATTGGTCCCCTTTTCTCTATTTTTTTAAATAAGAACTCAATCTCACTGGAAACATTTTATTTTGATACAATTTTAACCTTGCAGGAAAGTTGCAGGAATGCCTTTCCGGCCGGCTGTACTGTGTACCTGTATTGTGCGTCCAGTGCTTTCCCATTCCCTCCTGACCTTGCTGCCTCTCTTATTCTCTGAATTTCTTCAGTGTAGTTTGTAGACATTTACTCTTCAGACCTTCAATATATTGTTTCCATGCAACTTTTCTTTTGCTAGGCTACCCAGAAAGGCCTTTGGTTCTCTATCTTCCTGCCACAGCTTCCTGAGTAGTTAGGATTACATGTGTGTGCCACCATATCCAACCACTATATAATTCATAATATCAAAAATATCCTCTTATAAAACCACAGAATTTAATGCTGATAAAATGAGAAAAATCTACTCTAAATACAACGCAATAAATATTATGCCTAATCATTAATCTATTTTTAATATAGAAAATATTTAACTCCTCACACTTCATTTCAAATATAGTTTGCATTGCATGCCACAGATTTGGGCATTGTGTTTTAGAAATCAGTGTAGTCTTATAATGGAGAGAAGGAGACAACATACACAAAGATGTTTTTTACCTTTTGTTGAATCAATTGCTGTGTAGCTTATTGAAAAGCCTTCATACGCGAGGTCAGAATCAGCCACAAATATCAGCTGTAGTGAGTTGGTCTTACTGGTAAGAGAGGGTGGAACGGATTTTCCACAGTATCTATATCAAATCAAGAAAGCGCAGATACACAGATTTACAAACTTTTAGTGTATTTGAAGTGAGGTAAAAGAAATTCAGACATGTAAATATGATAATAGGTTTTGTTATCTATCTACCTCACATCAACCTTAAAAACAAATATAATTCAGGCAAAAAAATATTCACAAAGTTGCTTTGCTGAAGTGGTTTTGTCCTGGTCTGACTGGGATCTAGCATGAATGAGGACTTTAATGAAATGAGGACATATAAGCTATAGTACAGTGCCATGTGGCATAGTTATGAACCTGTTCACAGAAATGTGACAAACATAAGCAGCACAGGGAAACAGTATGTCAGCCTCACGAAAGGCCGGTGTGACAGCGCACACCTATAATCTCAGCACTCTGAGAGGCTGAGGCAGGAAGATGGCAAATTCAAGTCCAGTCTGGGCAAGTTAGTCACTCAGGGAGATTATGTTTCAAATAGTTTTTTAAAAGGCTGGGGATGTAATTTAGTGCAAAGGCCTTGAGTTCAGCCACCAGTATAATACAACATTTTTTTAAACATATAAAGTTATAGCACACAGGATCAGCCCTGCTACTTAAATACATTGTGGCTATGGGCAGGTTATGCCATGTCAGGGCCTCATTTGTCTATCTCTAAAATGGAGAAGTTGGTAGTGCCTAATTCATAGAGCTGCTCTGGAAAATTTGATCAATTAAATCACCTTATATAAAACATTTAGAATAGTGTTTGGGAAACTAATTCCTATATAAGTGGAATCTATTTTCTTTCTTTCTTTCTTTCTTTCTTTCTTTCTTTCTTTCTTTCTTTCTTTCTTTCTCTCTCTCTCTCTCTCTCTCTCTCTTTCTCTCTCTCTCTCTTTCTCTCTTTCTCTTTCTTTCTTTGTTTCTTTTTGTCTTTTTGAGACAGGTCTCACTATGCAGCTCAGGCTGGCCTTAAACTCACTCTGTAGCTCAGGCTGTTCTTGAACTTACAACAATCCTCCTGCCTCAGCCTCCCAGTGCTAGGATTACATGCCTGTACCACCACGCCCGGCTGAATCTATTGTCTTTAAACAAATTGTCTATAGCAAATAATCTCTTATTTTGCTAAACTTACAGGAATACCAGTATGTCTAGCACCACAACATAAAATTGAAAAAGAAGTAAGAAAATGTAGGTGAACAGGGAGATGGCTCAGTGGAATAAACACTTCCTTGGCAAGCACAAGCACCTCCCTGGTCTGCCAAAAAATAAAAAGAAAGTGTAATTCATAAGGATATGGAAAATAAATCAATTAAAACCAATGAGAAATCATACATGATTGAATTAGTAGGTTAGGACATTACAATATTTATAACTGTTTCCTATTGATTTAAAAATTCAGAGGAACATTAATGAATATGGATATGGAATATATATTCAGATGCTGCATAATGCTGTAAAAGCTCAATATGCATATGCCAAAGAATGAAATTAGACCCGCTCACTATGCAAAGGCACTAGCTCAAAAATGGGCAAAGATTTAAATATAAACCTGAAACTGTGAAGTTACTAGAAGTTGTCATAGGAGGAAAGTTTCATAACATTGATCTTGGCGAGAGTTTTATTAGTAAGACTTCAAAAGCATAAGTAACAAAAACAAGTGTAGATAAATAGGATTATATAAAATCATACATCTTCTGCATAATAAACAAAACAACTGATAAAGAGACAACCTATGGAATTGGCTAAAAGATTTACAAGCTCTACACCTGGAAATCACTTTATAGCCCAAATACATAAAGAATTCAAAGAACTCAACAACAAAAATGACAACTAATTGATTTCTTAAAAATGGGCAAAAAGGCCTAATTAGCCCTGACTCAAAAAAAGACATAGAAATAATGAAAAATCGTGTGTGGGGGTGAGGGTAGTGTACCAGATTGAACTCAGGACCTTCTTTCTTGCAAGGAAGGTGCTTAAGCCATTGAACTACATCCTCAGCCTATAGAAATAAAGAAGACATAGACAGCAAGCATAGGAAAGTAAGTCAGCATCAGCAATCATCAGTGACACAGGGATCAAAGACACAGTCAGACAGCGCCTCACACTTGCTCCAACAGTTCTTATGAAAATGGAGCAAGTGTTTATAAGGATATGAAAAGAGATCCCACATACACTGTTGATGGGAATGTAAGTACACAACCATTATGAAAAATAGTACAGCGATTCCTCAAAAATTAAAACAGAACCGTAGTACAATCCAGCAATCCCAGTCCTGAGTATATATGGGAAAGAAATGAAATCATTACACTGCACTTGGGAGGTTGAGGCAGGAGGATTGTTGTGAGTTCAAGACCAGCCTGAGCTACAAAGTGAGCTTAAGGCCAGCATGAACTGCATAGTGAGACCCTGTCTCAAAAAGACATAAAAAAAAAAAATCATTACACTGAAGAGACAACTACCTCTTCGTGTTCACTACAGCATTGTATACAATAACCAAAATACATTGGAAGAAACTGTGGTATAAATATACACAGAAGAATACTATTTAGCCATACAAGTGAAATCTTGTCATTTGCATAAATGTGGATATATGTTGAGGACCTTGCATGAAATAAATTAAGCTAGTCAAGGGAAGTCAAGTGCCACATTATTGCACTCATGAGCAGAATGTAAAAAGGATTACTCTCAGATAAGTACATAGTATAATATAGTACAGTGCTTATAAGAGGTTAAGCTGTTGGGGGGTGAAGATAAGCAGAAGTTGATTAAAGGACACATAATTTCAACTGGAGTTGGGCATAGTGGAACCTGGTCTCAAAAAGCAATTCAACTGGAAAGGAGAAATAAATTTCTCGAAGTCTGCCATACAATATGTGATTTTAGTTCCAGATAGTATATCTTTGAGAACATACAGAGTGATGTTTTGTGCTATTACCACTAAACATACTTCAAATATGAGGTAATGTGTTTTATGATTAGCTAAACCTAACCATTTTGCAAAACACATGTACTTTAAAATATAAAATGAAATATAAACATACATGGTCAGTGGTCACTTTTTAAACATAGAAGAGAATTCAGCCTTCAAAACAAAACAAGGCAGCCTCACCTCCCAAGAAGAGTCCTGGAGCCAATATCATGAATTTCCATGTAGTCACTCGTGCAATTGTAATGAAACTGCAGATGAAATTTATCAAACACCAAACGGATCAGTTGGCCAGGCTGGACTACTATATTCCAGGTACAGGTAACACCACTGGGGTAAACATTTGGATGGCCTGGACTTCTAATAATTCCAGATGCCCCTGTAAGAGTTCCTCCACACACTGTTAAAATAAAAATAATCATAATTACCAAAACAAGTAATCAACAATCTACCTGAAGCCGGGCGTGGTGGCGCACGCCTGTAATCCCAGCACTGGGGAGGCTGAGGCAGGAGGATTGTTGTGAGTTCGAGACCAGCCTGAGCTACAAAGTGAGCTTAAGGACAGCCTGAACTGCATAGTGAGACCCTGTCTCAAAAAGACAAAAAAAAAAAAAAAAAAAAACCAATCTACCTGGATCATAAAATAAAATATGCCAATTATTTCTTCTTACAACTTCAAAGGAAAAATGTCATTTATTTTATTTGTCATGTAAGTATAATTTAGCTTTCCTTTTCCTAATAGATACAACTATTGATATGTTCTGACTGAAAATATGTATTTTGTTTTTAAGCATTCTTAAAATTTTTCAGAGTGCACATGAATTTCTGTGGTTCATATATTGTGATATGAAACTCAATGGAGGAGAATGGGACCATCTCTTACCCAAATCCTGAGTACTGAACAGAGCCATAAAACCATGATTCTCAAGGGAAGAACTCTTCACGAATGTGACATAGAGAATGTTGTACACAGATGTTATAAGTGAAGGGATCTGGGTACCACAATACTGGGTGTTTTCAGGCGCACCCAAAACGGAACTGCTACCAATCTAAAGTAAAACAGATGTATTAAGTTTATTCTTTTAGGCATTTATTTTGCAAAGTTACTTTGAAGGTAATTATGTCTGAAATATTTATATAGTAAAAATCAATTTGAGAATATTTCTACTGTCTCATGAGAAATCTGTGCCCATTACCAGTCATTCTCCGTTTCCCTGAAATAAGAGCCACAGGCAGCCACTGTGCCACTCTCTGTCCCTCTAAATTATCTATTCTGGATACATCATACAAAGGGAATCATGCAACATGTGGATTTTTGGGACTAGCTTCTTTCAGGTTGTATATTTTCAAGGCTCAACCATGTGAAGCATGAACCCATACTTCACTTCTTTCTAACGTCACTTTATTGTATGGCTATATTCTGTTTTGCTCATTCAGCTATCAGTTGATGGGGATTGGTTTCCATTTTAAAATAATGAGTAAAATTATGTTTTAGATGTAGACTGCAGATGTAGGCATTCATCACATGTGTCAGCGGTAGGGCTTCTGTTAGGTGATGGGGTCGTGGCGGCTCTCTGTTAAGCTGTGGATAATCAGGAGCTGAGCATGAGCCTCAGAGGCGGGCACGGCCTGGCCTCCCTCACTTCTCCCTCCCTCACTCCACCTTTCACTCCCCACCTCCCATGGCATAAGCTGCTTTTCTCTGCTTGACTCCTCACCGTGCCATTCTGCTTTGAAGCTTTCCAGTCACTGTTGCACCCCCTGAATTGGAACCCAAACACCTCTCCTCCTGAGTTACAGAGATGGGCCTGTGTCTCAGAAAAGAGTCCCTGAGACTGATAATCATTTAAGGTGTTGTTTGCATCTCCCACCAGGAATACAGAATTCTTTCAATGTTTCTTATAATCAATAAAAGTCTTACACCTCTTTCATGAGGTATATTCCTTGATGACTATTGTTTTGATGCTACTGCAAATGAAATAATTTCCTTGAGCTTTCACTTTCAAATTATTTATTGCTAATATATTATAAAAAGAATAAGATTCAAATTTTGATCTTATAACCTGCCACCTGCTGGATTGGTCAGTTCTACTAGTTCTTTTAATGAGTGTGGATTCCTTATAAATTTCTACATATGAGTTCATGCAACATGAGTAGTTTTGTTCCTTTCTTTCCATTCAAGATGCATTTTATTTCTTTAATTGTTCTAGCAAGCATTTGCAGTCCAGTGTTCAACTGAAGCAGTAGAAATAGAGATCTCTGCCTCTTTCACTGATCATTAGGGCAAAGTGTTTAGTATTTCATCATTAAATGTTTTATATGTGGGAGCTTTTTAGATGCCTTTCTATGTGAAGGAAATTCCCCTTGTCTTTATTTCGTGAAGTGACTTTATAATGAAAATATTTAGATTTTGTCAAATGTTTCTTCTTTATCCAGGTGCTAATATTGTTTCTGTCTTTATTTTATTGATATCATGTATGATATTCATTGATTTTTTTTAGTTTTAGAACAACCTAGAATTCCTGGCATGAGCCCTACTTCTTCATGGTACATAATTCTACTTATATGCTAGGTTTGGTTAGCTAGTAGTTTGTTCAGAATTTTTGTCTATATTATTAAAAGACACTTGTTTATCCAAATGACTCTTTCACATAATTGATTTGAGCACAAAATAACAATGTTTTTAAACATTTTTTTTTTTTTTTTGCGGAACCAGGGATTGAACTCAGGCCCTTGCACCTGCCAGGGAAGCACTTATTCCACTGAGCCATCTCCCCAGCCCACAACAATGTTTTTAACAGCATACAACAAAATACAAATGCTTGAAGGCCTTTCCCACTTACCTCAACGTAATCTGAGTTACAGAGGTTAGAGGTTCCAACTCCAAAGCCAGTAAAGTTGAGAAGGACTACTTGGCCTGGAGGTTGGTAGATGGTCCACCTACAGGTTCTTTCCCCAGGATACACATTAGGGTAAAATGGTGAGCGAATGACTCCTTCTCCAGTTAACTGGCCCCCACAAGCTATAAATATAAAAGTGTCCAGAAATAAGTAATCCTTGCTCTTAATTTTATTGAACAGTCTAATGTAACATTTATGGGAATGTATTCCTTACTCCTTGAGAATATAATATTATTAAATTATTTCAAGAAATTAAAATGCCACAAGTAAATTAGAAATTTAAAAATTAAGCAGGAGTTTCCTTACCAACTTGATAAACAGCTCTGAAGCTGGCCTTCTGAGCAGCAGTGTCTATTTTAAACCTGATCCAGATACTATTAGTGATAGATCTAATCGGGGGGAGGATTTCATTGCCACAGACTTTTCCAAGTAAAGTCTTAACATCCCGAACCTAAACAGGAAAAGAAGACAGATCTGTAATTTTAATCAATAATCCTAGTTTGGTAATATGTGACCATTTAGAGATGAGATTCAAAGTGGAGAATAATTTTGTTGGGGTAATATTTATATTTGAAAACATTCAGTAGATCATTTTTAGCCCAGTGTACTAACATTAAATTTTTATTTTTATTTATTTATATTTTGTGGCTGGCTCAGCCCGCCCTGCGGGCAGGGCTAGCATGGCATGTGGTTCTGGGGATTGAACATAGGTCCCTGCGCTTGGCTAAGCTTGCCGAAGCAGGCGCTTTAGTCCACTGAGCTATCTTGCCAGCCCATTAGAATTAAATATTAATCAAATCTAGCACAAATAAAATACCCAAATACAACCATTGTAAAGGTGTCCTCCTAATAATGTCTGCTCTGTCAGGAAGAAATAAACTTACGGTTTTAGACTATTTTTTCAAACAAAAAACATGATCCCTACATATATCAAAAATAAACATTTAGCCAAGTTTGTAATCAAAATAAATTCTGGAATAAGCTGTTTTTGTTACTGAATAAAAATAAGAAAGATAAAAGTAAATGAGATGATGAGATTTAGAGAAGGGAGACAGAGATCTCCTAAGAAATGAGTTTTAAAAATTAGAAAGAATGCATTAAAATGAGAGGAAATAAAATAAAAATAAAAACAACACCTACTACAGTACAAAAGAAAGTATATTTCATAAATACATTCAAGAGCATTTGAGGCAGGTGAGAGGATAATGGGATATAAATGATAAACCTTTTGCAAATCTTAAAAATTTAAATTATTAAAATACTACAAATATAAATATTTTATTTTATTATTTTTTTATTTTTTGGCAGAACTGGGGATTGAACTCAGGCTCTTGCACTTGCCAGGGAAGTGCTTATTCCACTGAGCCATCTCCCTGGCCAAAATATAAATATTTTAAGAAATATTTTAAATATAATCCTATGTATACTCCTTTGGTAATATATTTGAATCTTTATGATGGCTGTTTTTTTCTGGAAAAGTTACTAAAATTATCTCAAGAAGAATAAAAACAAAATCTAAATAGACATAAGCCAGGAATAACATTGAAAACATTATTAAATAAATACTCTCTTTCCCCTGAAAGAAAAAACCCAGAAAATGTTCTATTCTATAATTTTAAACTTTTTTAAGAAATGGGTAATTCCCAGATAAAATTTGTTCTAAAGTACTCTCAATTATGGAAGAATTCACAACTATTTTTTCTCAGAACTCTGTTGTCAAAACCCAACACAGATAGTAAAATAACTGATTTCATTGGTAATGTAGTTGAAACATACTTAACCACAGTTTTAGAAAAATGAATTCACGATCCACTAGACAATGCTATCTCTAAACACAAAATCATGTAAGAGGAGGAGGTAATGTGGTAAGTATTAGAACTTCTATGTCATAGATCCAGTAATATGAACCATATGATAGTTCCACAACCACCTAAAAATTTGTTAGCACTCTGGCATATTAAAAGATAAGCCCTTAGAAAGTTAAAAAAAAAATTTCCTTCATATAATAAGACTATCTATTTTAAGACAATAACCAGTATTTAACAGTGAATGGACATGAAGACCACCTATGAATTTGTGTTCAAATCCTACCTCTTTCAGGTACAAAGTGGCTATTTCTAATCACCTTAAGAAAATTACTATATCTAAACCTAGCTCATGGATTATTGAAGCATACTTACAACTTTGTATTTTGAAATATAATATGATTTTTAAAGTTTATAACATTAGTGAATTATATTTCTGAAAAATAAAAGGGTAACATTAAAGGATCTTAACAAAGACACTCAACAGAGTATTATAGAATACTCCCCAGCAGAGGTCATCTTTAAGATGAGACTTAAAGTATTAATTCTCTAGGCCAAAGAGAGAGAGTAATAATAAGGGGAAACTGGTGGGGACAGCTTGGTGCAGTTCCTCTTAAGTAACAGAAGCATAAGGTTCCAGAGGTTGTTCATCAGTATCACAAGTATTCTGCTTCTAATGCTCAACCATAAGAATGTTCACAGTGCAGGATAAATTCCACATGGATTCACATCACAATATGCTATGCTGTGATGAGAACTGAAATTGTTCTCAAAGTCTAATAATAAATTATTAAATAAATAATGGCTCAGCCATATAATTGAGTGTTAACAGATGGGAAAAAATCACATGCCTCTCCTCTGACTCAGCCTCATAGTAACTCCCTTCTCTGAACTCTCAATACATCTGTAATGCAGATTTTACAGTGAGGTAAAGTTATGCTGAATTGCTCACTAACCAAACAGCAAATCTCAGAGGAAAGATAAATCTTCTGTATCTCTTTAAATGTATATCAAAAAAAAGTTACAAATAGGTACTTGACAAATTCTTGTTCATTCATTAATTATAGGTTGTGGTAGACCTCTCTCTCTCTGTCTGTCCTTCTGTCTCTCCATCTCTCTCCCTCTGTCTTTCTGTCTCTGTCTCTCTGTCTGTCTGTCTCTCTCTCTCTCTCTCCCCTCAATGCAGATGTACTAAAATCCTTGAAAGCTAGAAAGCATGAAACACAGAGTAAGATATCTTCTTGCTCTGCAGTCCTCCAGGGTTCCATTTGCTTCTTCCAAGATAATGTTTCTCTTCTCTTTTGCCCATTAGAACATGACAAGAAGGAAGAAAAACAGCCAAATAGCATCAGAGTAATCTAGAGTGGGCCATTCCCCTGGGTCCTGATTAATGAAACTCAAGGACTTTAGCAAGGAGAAAAGCAGCTGCAGTGCAAATGTTTTAGGAGGAACTTATAGGGCTCAAGGGCCCTAAACCTAGAAGGTGCGATTGATTTTGGCTGCATTTCTCTCTTTCTGTGGAAATGAAACCTTATTAATTCCATAAACCTGTATTCTCTCTGGGTCCCAGACATCATAATACCTCAGTGCAGTTTTGAGACACATACTGAAATAAAATTTACCAATACATTTTTATCTAATGTGACCTCTTTTGTATTTAATGTGCTAGGACTTACAAATTTGGGGTGTCTTACAAAAATATTTTATTTGTGCTTGTAAACTAGGATAGACTGTTTTGTTTTAATAATTATTCATATCCTTCCTATAAGTGGGTTGGACATCTATGCTCTTGGCTGTGTAACTTGCCCAGGTCCTCACGTTCCCACGGACTGTGACCTTACCCATAGGAAGCGCTCTAACAGAATGTGAGTGCAGAAAGGCACCCACTTCTAAGGAGAGGCTTTGGCCATCATGGCACGATTCAACCGTCTTTTACTTTTCCCTCTCACAAGACCAAGGCCTGGTTGCCACAGTGGCAATGATACAGGCGACGGCCGCAGAGCCTCTGTGCAGGACTGATCTCCATACGCTGTGCTTCGTTAAGGAAGAGAGGAACACTGGCTGCAAGCCACAGGCGTGTGCTGGTGTCATTTCTAATCTGCCTGGTAATTGTTGGCTGTTTCTGATTACTGCGCAACTAGAAGAAAGATGATTAGAATCAGAACCTCGTTTGTGGTAACGAAATGTTTTTCTTAAGAAGTCAGCTGAAGCCAAGTCATGACCACATATAGGGGGATCATTTTTCCTTATGCATCACATTTGCAAAGAAATGACAGGGACCACTACAGAAGTTTAGTATTGTGATCAAGCTGTGTTCTTATTTTTTCTTTATCTAGTAAACATGTAAGGCTTCAAGCCCAAGGCCCCTCTGTTTATCTGTGATCCATGATTCCTTAGACAATGTAGTATTCCAAATGATTTCTAATTTTTATTTCCATAAATTAAAATAGTTCCTCATAAGAAACTACTCTTTTAAACATGTGAGTCACTGGAAAGAAACTATTTCCTGTACAGAAAACTAAAAATGAGTTGGGCTGAAAAAAACATAATTTATGTGAAATTTTAGTGTGAGCTCCAGGGGCCTCTCTGCAGTAAGGTTTAACATCTGGAGTGGATCAGATCACAGAGCCGTATCTTAATATCTGTGTTCATTTCTTTGTATGCTATGATACCAGATTTTTTTTATGCTGCAATTCCTAAAATCCATTTAAGTATTAAATTTTAATTCAAAGCAAACCAAAAATGTTGGCACTATGTTTGGTAAATTCAAAAGCTGAAAACAGAGCCCTAGCAAATGCCAGCGTTCAGCAAGTGGCTTCTGTGGAGTGAGCTTCGAGCTCACACATCCCTCAGCTAAGCCTTGAACTTGGAAGCAAAGCTTGGGCTATGTGGGTGGGGTAAGTGGAAGAAGGATGTGGCCTTACCCCATGCTAGTGAATAGGTAGGTGTGAGGGATGACAGATGAGAGAAGCCAGGCAAAGAGTAAATGTTATTTTCTTGTTTGATGGTGGACCCCCAAGGAGGTGGGGGCTAGTGGAAAGCACTTTGGTCACAGGAGATGTGTTCTTGCAGAGGACACTGGAACCTCAGCCTCCCTCTCTGTCCCTCATAGCAGCCCTGAAGTGAGCAGCTTTACTCCAGCACACACTGCCAGCCATGAGACACTGCTTCGCCACAGGCCCAAAAACTAAGGAACTAAACCCTCCAAAACTCTGAGTCAAAATAAGTATTTCCTCTTTTAAGTTGACTTTTTCAGGTCCTTGTCACACTGACAGAAAGCTGACTAATTTATCTTATCACTTGTATCAAAAATCATCAGCAGTTGTGAAAAAACATGGTAGCAGAGCGAGAAACTAACCAAATGTTTCTAGTACAAACACCAAATCTACTATGGTAGAGTTGCAAGCTATTAAGCATATCCCCATGGCCCCCTGCCATCTCTAGAGAGATATTTATTTGAACTGAAATCAATTTTGCAATGTCCTTAACTGAGAAAAGAACACTATTTAGCCTACTCTTGTGTTTAGCTATAGCTATATTCCAGCTACAGTTATCAGAGCCCTTATTCTTTCCCAAGCATTTATGAATTTTTCTAATGAATTATTCTGTGAGTCATAGCCATGAGGCTCTGAGCAGCAGGCCCTCTGGAGAGAACAAGGAAGCTCATGCAGATGAAACGACAACACTCCTTCAATCAACCCTGGGGTTATAAGCATAGAGCTTCAGTGCCTAAGAGCTGACAGCAGAAGGAAGACCTCTGTGAATCTGAATTCATCTACAGATGTGAGGAAGGTGTGAGAGGGTTGCACAGGGCTAGGCTTCAGAGAAGAGGGCAGAGAGCAGGAGGACAAAAGAGAAAATACGGTCAGGAAACAGTTCAGAGAAAAGATATTTTTTATGTTCTTTCATGTTCCCAATTTTTTCATTCTTAAATTCAAGGTTTGATTTCTGACAAGACTGAACAATACAAATGAAAGATCTTTGTGTCTATATATACAAAATAGTTAAGATAAATATACAGCTACTTTCTCTTAACTCAATAAGAAGAAAAATTTGTACTAATAGTATTTAGACAGGATATCATGTCTGCATCTTGTACTATGAATAACCACTACAAAGACAACAATATGCAATGTATTAATTATTGAAACCGTCATACTAATCAGTTTTGAAGCTATCTCACCACTTGTTTCTCAATAAAATTAATTAAATAAATAAATTCAAGGTTTGAATTTCATCATGTCTCACAGATTTTGAGGCATATCATTTCCTGTTTGTTATTTTCCACCTAGTCCTTTATGCCTTATTTCCTTTTAATTCCTTTTTTTAGGAGAAAATTCACTGGTCTCCAATTACTTATGAATTTTAAATATTTTAATTTACATTATATTATAAAGAGGTGTACAATTTCCACTTTGTTAACTTACTAGAATTTCCATATTACAGAAATCCAAAATAAGGATGAATTTATGATCCAGAGCCACTTGTAGAATAGGTACATTCCTTAAATTTCATAAATCAAATTCGATGTGACTCACTCCATCCTATCATGTTAGCTGCATTTCTCATCTTTTCTAGTCCTTTGTTTGTGTTGTTTTCCATGGCTACGGACAGTCTCGCCAGACCATTCCTATTTCTACAGAAGGCGTGTATTTCCTCTTCCCTCTCCCACCCTCTCCCTTTCCATTTCCCTAAGTGGAGTTAAAGGTGGGGGCTGAAGATGGACCGTGAAAACTTGGTGAGCCAAGCAATTCTATTTATTTCCCACCATATTCCACCTCAAGCCTTGGCCTTAGCATCACATAGGCTTATGAAATTTATTATTCAGACTACAACTAGCATCTGTGGGAATAAAAAGTAAACTTTTATCACTGTCTTATGTGTCCTTCACTCAGAATTCTGATGACTTACATCATTTATGAAATAGTAATGAGAGATTCTGGTTTTTAACTTGGAAAGATTCTTCTGTTACATTCATTGAACTATTCTATACAACTTGAAAACTCTGACAAAAACAGTAGTAAATGTTGCTTTGTTCTTCTGCTTATTCTTTTGTAGCCAAATCACATCTTCCATGTTTTTGGAGGTAAGAAATTTAGTTGATAGAGATATACAAAGCTAAGAAATAGCATGTAAATGCAGGCTTCTTATTTTAAAAAGAAAAATAAAAATATGTATCACAGGCTCTGGAAAATACCAAATCTATTACTTTTTATAGTCATAATTTATCTTTTTTTTTTGTCTTTTTGAGACAGGGTCTCACTACGCAGTTCAGGCTGGCCTTAAGCTCACTTTGTAGCTCAGGCTGGTCTTGAACTCACAACAATCCTCCTGCCTCAGCTATGAACACTCTTGGAGCTCTTTTATTGTGGAAAAGTAATTCTTTTCAAATGAGGCAATAGTGTACATCTTAATCTTTTTTTTTCATCTTAATCTTTATCTAAAGTCTGTCTTAGCATGGGAACAAAACATCTCAGATTACATGATGAGATGACCCTTGAATCTTTAAGAGTGCTGGTACTCTCCCTCATGTCTCTCTGGAATTTCCTTGGTTCTTCATTCTTTCTACCATTGTGGGAATGCTCACATCACACAGCTCTGGAGACCTGCCTTTGTTTCTGTTAGACAGCCCTTTAGTTATGAGATTAGTATCATAAGTACTATAGACATATATCACATCTTTCTTTAAGGCTATATATATATATATATATATATATATATATATATATATATTGCTCAATTCACACAGATTGAGCAATTGAGATTCACACCTACAATATTTAAATGGCAATGGAATACTCATCTTTGACAAAACTAAACCCAAAAAATGGATACAAATGAAGGACCATTTGGTATCTGTATATACAAAAGTTATATAGTTAGTATGGATATAGAGCTACTTTCTCATAATTTAATGAGAAGAAATATTTGTACTAATAGTGTTTGTAGACAGGATATCATGTCTGCATCTCGTACTATGAATTACCACTATGAAGACAACAATATGCAATGTATTAATTATGGAAACTCTCATACTAATCAGTTTTGAAACTTTCCCATTGCTATTTGTTTCTCAATAAAATTAATAAAAATAATAAAATTAAAAAATAAAAATATATATATGGACTTGAATTGTATTTTTAAAGAAAAAAGTATTTAAGTGTGACAATATACTATCTTGTTTTCACCATTCAAGGTGGTGGTTAGTGATTGAAACAAACTATTCAATGTCATATAATAATTGAAATGTGTTGTGCTCTTTATTGCAAAAAAAATTGTGGGTAGTCTGCTTTCACAAATGGAGTCAGTAAATGAAAAAAAATCATTTAAACCATCAAAGTGTCTAATACTGATGCCATGGTAATATCTAAAATGCCATCTTCTACTTCTGTGCTTAGACATTTCATTTTTAAGTACAGCTTTTAAAATGTAAGCCACTAGTTTAAGGGATAATGTATGTCATGTGAATATCATTTAAATTTGATTCCTACACCACTTTTTCCATAGCCATTGTCTAAAGAGCAAGAAGAGAAGTAGACAGATTTTTAAAATTAGTTGAGTTCCTTTTTCCAATGAATGGAGATGATTTAATGATAACTTTGATCTAAATCAGTACATTTATTTAAAATCTTATATAGACACATTGAAATACCATTTTTGACAATAACTATATTTTGACATTATTGTACTCCAGTTTTTCCTTGTAAAATTGAGAACGTAAATTAGACACCCTTCACTGAAAGCCTATGTTAGTGCTTAAATTCTATAAGTTGGTAAGTTGTATTTCTTTATATCACAGAAAAGTACAATCAGCTATTCTCACTGCTCTAGGTGACCTGTCCTTCTCAATAAGAGTTCTTTTACTTTTTCCACAAACAACCCAAGTTTGGCCAGAGATTTGTGGGTAGCTGTGAACATCAAAAGAAAGGTCCCTTTATGGCCAGCCATCAAAGCATCTCTGGCTTCCTGAGCTGGCAGGTTCAAGGTGACAATTGAGGGTTTGGGCTAGAACAACCTTGTATTTATATAATGTTTCTCATGTGAAGCCTTCTTTTATTACTCATTTCTTTGATTCTACCCTCATAAGGTAAGAAGGATAAGTAGGGCATCTTAGTGAAGTAGCAGCTGAAGAACCCAGATAAAGAATCATCCAGTGTTCTACAAGCATCTACCAATAGGAATAAAATAAGAATTTAAATGATTTAACTCCAATTCCATTCTGCTACAAAACGTTCTTCCCTTGTAATTTACAAAACTCAATCTTTGCATGCATATTTTATGATCTTTTCAAGGTTTTACAGAGAAGTTCACATAATTACTTGGAGAAAATCAGCAAGAGTGTTCTACAAAGCCAGAGAGGAGCCACAATTCCAGATGCTTCGGAAGCTCTCTGTAGGCATCAGAACCACTATGAGGAACAAATCAGAAGGTACCAGATTTCCATTATTAGAATTTCTCACATGTCTGAGAAAACAGTTGTACCTGGCTTCATTTTTAATGCTGTGATCAGAGAGCCAGTCATGGAATTGGGAAATTCATGAAGACGTTCTCTCTAGGGCAGACATCTCATCTAGCCAAATTTTCACTCTCACATTTCTGTCCTTATCAGAGATTGGTACAACTGGAACTCCTAAATTCAAATCCCTAGCTTGTCATTTGCCAGACATGTAACAGCACATGAACAACTCAGTGTTTCTGGGCTTCAGTTTGTGGAGGTTGAGGTAGAAATTGTAATGGTTGTCGCAAAGATGCAGTGAGGTCACTTATGGAAAGCACTCACTACCCTTGGCAAACAGCAAACAGAAAATGATCTTTATCTACTTAATCCATTATACTATTTTAAAGTCTTGGAATGTTGTCTGGTGCATAGTAAGCACTCTGTAATTGTGAACTATTTTTTGTTTTTTGTTGTCTTTAGAGTAAAATACTGGTACTAAAATTTGTTTTGTTTACACAAAAATATATAAAATGGCTCCACAACAATTAACAATCTACAATTGCTCAATAGCAATTACTCCATAATATATATCTTAATGTACATTATTCAAAACCTGAATTGAATGAGTATACTTATTTAACTTACCATTTGAAATAAATAACAATTCTAGATTTAAAAATATATCAGGTTGCTGTACTATGGTCAATATATTATTTCAACAATGTACAAATTGTAAGCTAAAGCTCTGTTTCTCCTAAGTGCCAAGAGGAGGTCAGCAGGTTATATAGATTTTTCCTAGAAAACTAAATTGGCTTAACTCACACAATCATACAAAATTGTAAATACTTCTGAGTTTATGTAAAATATGCCCAACAGAAAGTGTTTCACATCTCTTGCTCCCCACGTTAAGTCGTGGCTTGATCACTAATTAGGCAAAAGAACTGCATCTGACTTAGTTAGCTATTTTCCTGTTGCAACCACCACACATGCTTACAGCTAAAACATCATAGAAAAGAGTATTCAGGACTAAAGGAGAAAAAGCCAAACCTCTAACGTAACAGGTGTTCGATGATTTCAGTGTGACTCTCCATAGCTGATTAGCTGGGTCACCTAGACATGTCCTTCATGTCTCCAGGTTGAGTATCGTCACGTAGAAGATTATCTCAGTCTATGAAATCATAATCCTATTCGTAAATCTTAGTAACTTTACTTATTTACATGTACCTTAGTGATCAGAGCTCAATGTAACAATCTGTACTGTGGCACCTGAATGAGTTTCTAGTCTCAGCTTTACTTTTTCTTAATTTTAAAGAAAATAAAAAGAAGAAAAAAAAACCAAAAGTGGTACAAAATTTCAAAACAAGATGATAGGAAATTAACAATGCTGGCTGTATTATATAGTGTTCTCTTCAAAGTAGTTGTTAGATGATCACATATAGGCATCCAAAATTGGCTGAAAATTTTAAGCATTAACTGTTCCTTTCAATAAACTAACAGAAGCTAGTAGTGCAATTTTCTTAGCTATCATATGTATATACATATTCCCTTCCTTCTTTCTTTTCTGCTTTCCCCCTTCTCAATGTTCCTTTCCTTTGATCAGTCTCTTTTGCTTTCACAGTATCTATTCTATCTTTCAGATTTTATTTGCTCTTTCAGTTTTTTACACTAGGGAGACAGCAGGATCTTGAAACACACGAATTTGATTTATTTCACTTATGAGTATGTTCTCAACTTGCGTTCATTTCCCTATAAAGCCTCAAGTTTATCTTTCCTTATAGCTGAGTAATACTCCACTGTATTAAAAAATCCCATCTTTTTTATCCATTCCTCAGCTGATAAGTACTCAGCAACACAACCAGGCAGCTTCGCTTTTGTCCTACGCTGATTCCCTTACCACTTTCCTACTTTACGATCTATATTCTGGGACAATTGTTCTTAAACTGTACCTTGCAACAGAATGACTTGGGAAGGGCCAGGGAGATGGCTTAGTAGAATAAGTGCTTTGTTGGCAAGCGCAAGGGCCTGAGTTCAATCCCTAGTTCGGCCAAAAAAAAGGAAAGAATGACTTGATGGCCTCCAACCCCAGAGGTGCAGATTGGGAGAGTCTGGAATAGGGTATAAAATGGCATTTCTATTACAATCCCTGGTGATCTGGATGCTGCGAACCTGATGACCCTTTGAAGAGCCTTATTCAACTTACAGCATATAAAAAGATTTGGTGAAAATTATCTAAACATATCTGAGAATGAAGGAGCAAATTTACCTCAATGTAACTGTGGGAGCAGCCACTCTGGCCTTCCAGTTCCACATGGGTGAAGTTGAGGTCAATTAGCTCTCCCGGAGGCTGCTCTATGATGTAGATGCATTGCCTGCTGTGAGCCAAAGGCCCAGGCAAGTTGGGAAGAAGGAGCTCACCTTCTGGGTTGGTGTAGTTCCCTCCACAGTGTAGATCCGCTACAGACAAAAGAGGTCATGTGACCCAGCTTCTGAAATTTGTGCACCAGCATACACACACACACACATACAGACACACACACACACACACAGAATCATGCATCTACTTTATTAACCCTACACAAGAGTTATACCTCTGTTGGAAGTTTTGTCATGTGATATATTTACACTTCATGACCTGGAGTATCTGAAATAATAGTGATGCATGATCAGACTTCATTGCATCATTCTCTTCTAGAAATTGTTTTTGAAATACATTAATGCTCTGCCTCATTTGAGAAATATTTAAGGTATTTTTATGAGAATGTAAAAAAAGATATCTAACTATGCATATGAAGCACATTAAAGAAAAGATCAATACAGAATAGCAACGTGTGGCCACAATAAGATTGATAAGCAACAACAGTAGCTGTAAGGGCCATGGGAATTAGTAGAGGTCAGCTATTAAGTTCTTGTTATGAGAACAATGATAGACGTGATGAGCAAACGTCTCTCTACCCCTAAAATGAAAGTCATATATTTGTTTTATTTCAGATATCCATGCAAGTTGAAGACATGATAGCTAATAGTATTTCACCAGAAGTGCAACCCTAGGGGCCAGAACCATGCAATTCTAGGAAGTTAGCTCCTATGTGGATGGGCATGATCCAAAGACAAAATCAGAAACATCTCCAGACAGACTGCATTGCTCATGGGAATAACCCATTACACAATCAAACATCAAACAGTGACATTCTAAATTATTTAATTTTTGGTGTCTCATACATTTCCACCATGAAGTGAATCCCATAATTTCAGAATCAAGTGGTATTGCCCTATTAATAATAAAACACAAAGAAGATAATGAGTCCAAAGCTCTGGGAATCAAAAGCATGTAGTTAATAATAGTCTAACATTTTCAGCATCCCTTGAAATACAAGCCAGCTATAAGCATGGCATGACTCTTCAGGGGCACATGAAGTTACCAAACCGCAAGTTACTTACAAGGTGAGGTTAGATAAGTAATGTGGAAGCCTCGGTCACTGATCTGGTTGTCAGAATGAAAATGAATTCTGGCAAAGGGGCCTGTGGTCTGGAGCGGTGCGACCGAGCGGGTGGTGCAGAATTTCTCAAGAATGGGGTCCTGGTGCAGAGGGCCATCCCGAATCTAAAACAGAAGAGCAAGCCATCAGCAGGGCAGCATTCAAGTTTTAACATAGCAGGTTATTAACTTTGGAAAAATCTATCATTTAAAAATGATGGCCATCTGAGTTTCTTCCTCAGATATATAGTTAGCATATACTTGGGGATCAAGAAAGGGGGTTTTCCTAGCACCCTAAATGCATTGTACTCTATCTGGACTCAATTCTGGGACTGAACATATTTTTTTATTGCTCTCATGAGATTACTAATCTGAATGTTTTCTTTCATAAATTCCCCTTACCTAAGATATTCACTTTAAAATGATGGACTCATAGTGATCTAGAGAAATAAAAGCAATATAGGAAAAGAAAATTGAAGAAGGAAAAGCACTGATGCCAAGAGACTCACAATGTGTTTTAGGCATTTAGGAGGGGTGCAGGAAGGAATGAAGAGCTGTCACATTACACACAGTATACGTGATGGTCTGATGAATTTAATGAATTTAAAAATATAACTTAGTAATCTGAAGTACCACAATGCCAACATTGGGATCCTGGAAACTTTTTTAGGTTTTTGGTCTTTAATATATTAAATAATCACGGTGACCTCTCTATAATTCTATTGTAATTAGAAAATTTGTATCATATAAAATACCTTAAAGTCAGTGAACTAAAAAGTGTTTTAATATAGTCAATTTCATCCATTCAAATTACTTTTTCCCTTGAATAAAATTATATGGCAACATCATTTTTTCATTTAATTCCTTGAAATATTATAGCTGTTTAGACATATTGTCAAAATGATTGATACCTTCTATTATAAAACATGCAAAAATTAATGTATAGGAATAAAAAGTTCTCTTATTTTATTTATTCATTTTTGTGTTTTTGAGACAGAATCTCGCTATGCAATTCAGGCTGGTCTTAAGCTCACTTTGTAGGACTTTCAATTGTCCTCTTGCCTCAACCTCCCAAGCGCTGGGCTTATAGGAATGCACCACTATGCCTCGCTAAACCGTCTAATTTTAAGTTAATGTAATTTGTTGAATATAATTTCAAGGTAACTTACTTTTTACTTTCAGCATTGGAAATGTTCTATTTCTAAATTTTTCCACAGAGGAAGCACTTCTAGTCATTTCCGAAGGTTCCAAATCCATTATCACAACTGCTAAATTACTAATGACTCCCACTTGTGGAGACCCTGCTTGACAGCTGCACCCTTCTACCCTTTATGAATAATTCCACAGCGCTCCAGTCTTCTCTAATGGGTGTGGAAAAGCTTACTGTATTTTCAGCATTATTTCAAGAGGCACTGAGATTTATGGTGATAAAAAATATGGGAATGACCTAAGAACTCAATCTCTTCAGTGATCTTTGAGTAGAATAATGGAGAGAAGCATTTTTATATACCTATATGCAGGAGGCATTTTAGCATAATAATCCCATTTTCTTCTGTATTTTAATCTTTTATAGATGGAAGATAGAAGTCCAGGTTGATTCCTCTGTCCTCCTAATGATAATTTTCAATATTTTCCATCAATTAGTCACTTATCAACTCATTTCAACACAATTCTCCTAATGATAATTTTTAATATTTTCCATCAATTCATCATTTATCAACTCATTTCACCATAGTCACTATTTTTTTTTCATGGCTATAACTAAGCTGTGAGATACCCTTCTGGTTTACACAGACAACTAATGATTTGGCTCTGCACTGGAGGAAATGACCAGCTCTTTGTATCTGTCATGATCTCTGCTCTCCCCTCTGCAGGGGACTGGGATTCCAGGAAAGAAAAAAGGAAAGGAAAGCAATCTGTTCTCAAAATCAAGGGGAGCCCAAAGGCATCATTAAGGATAGGGGCTTAGCAAAACTTACATTTGATGCCTACTGAGAGACATATTTAACTGTTGCTAATAAACTGAGATTATCTGTGGGCATCATCAAATTACAGTCTCATGAGTCCTTTTGATACCATGATACCTTCTATCCCAATATAATTGTTTACCTCCAGATAATCTTTGCTACAATTTTCATGGTTCTCCAGGCTCAAAGTCCCAAAAGTAAATGTTATCAGAAGTTCAGGGATGGTTAAAATGTTCCAGACACAATCTCTTCCTGGGGGGTAGTTTCCAGGGTACCCCGGTGATTGGATAGAACCATAAGCACCAGTCAGTCTACCTCCACACTCTAAAATAACATGGAAAAATAACTTTACATTTGTATTCAAGACATATTGCATGTAGAATTATCATAGTTCTTGTAGGAAAAAATATCTGTTTGAATAACTATGAGCTGTTTCAGATACTCTCATACTTCAAACAAGTCCTTCAGCTTTCCTGTTTCATAAAGTTATACAACTAGAGTCATCATCTGATATCTCCCATGTGTGAGTCCCATGTTTATAGATCATTGTCCAAAGGAGATATGTTCCAAATACAATGCTGAGCCATCTGAGGGATGAATAATGGAACTATAGACTGATTTTTTTCCATACTAAAGAGATACATGTCTTTATCAACTCAACTTTTGGAACTCTGGTCAGTTCCTATGTCATTCAACAAACTATATTGTTTTATATTTTGCAATAGCTAAGAAGCACATAATTGTCCTTTCAGGAGGTTCTTTAGCAATGAAGAACCTAGGTAAACTACTCTAGGTAAACCATTCAGCCTATAAATGAAGACATTCAGATGTGGTTAGGCCAACAACCCAGAAGTAGAATATGTAGGGACTGAATTGGGCTTTTTGGCCCTGACCCAGTGACCAGCCCCACACCCTTCAGCTCCTTAACTCATTGAACAATGACATATTAATAGACAAATTTAGTTGACAAAGAACCTGTAGTGATTTTTGAGAAATGTTATTATAAAAACTAAAGGCAAAACTACAAAATAGTCCTGACCATTACAAATGAACACTAGAAAAAATAAAACCAAGTGACATGGCATGAGACTTAGGTAACAAATTATTCAGATAAAATCTTTTCTATCAATGCAGAAAATGAAACAAATTCATTACATTGTTATAATTGTTTTTTTTTTTTTTTTTTTTTTAGCTATTGTGCCCCAGGCTTCTTTATTTAAAATCAAAGTGATCAGGGGATTAAAATCAAGAGCATAATTGAACTGCAGCTTCCCTCCAACTGGTTCCCCCAAATTCCCTGCCCCCACCCTCTGTGCTTCTAATTGCTTCTTTAGTGAATGAAGAACTGAACCCCAAAGCCCAGCTAGATTCCAGCTCCTTCCTAACTC
>PVKA01033415.1:0-24411 GCA_004027165.1 Ctenomys sociabilis
GGGGGGGGGTCTCTTTCTGCCTCATAGATGGCACTGTTCCTGTGTCTCCAAGTAATGGCAGGAGTGAGGGATCCCTGTGAGAGCTCTTTCCTAAGGACCTACTCACCTAATTAATTACTCCTTGAAAGCTCAGCCTCCTACTACAAGCACCTTGGAGGCTCAGAGTTCAGCCTATGAATTTGGGATAGCCTCAGCTGATCCATAGACAGTTTTGTGTCCACATGTGTATCTCTGTGGATTCATCTGCCCTTCCCTCTTCTCTTTTCCTCCCCTCCCCTCCCCTGAGACATTGCTTCAAGCCCTGGGATGAAAAATGAGGTCTAAGGAAGAAGTGAAAGGGTATATGGGGCCTCAGTGTTGAAATGATACTTAGGAAGTCTTGAGTTACTTTTCTGTAACTGAGTAGTTTTGAGTTCTATGACAGAAATGCCTTTCTTCTATCTCTTAAGTGTCTTTATTACTCAATTTCTATTTGAGTTCCCAGTGCTGACCGTGGCCTGGAGTTGGCCGTGTCCTCTGTGGGCTTGGTGTGATCCTTAGCATGTGAGCCCCATAAATGCATTCCCCCTGGTGCTGTTTTTGGAAGGAGATGTGCTGTGGACAAGATGAGGGTTGGTGCTTCTCCATTTTACTTTGAGGTCAAATTTGTCATCGGGTCCATTTGTCCTAGAGTGGGTGCACCTTTCACCCTGTAATGTCAACCAGAGCTCAGGCCATATTTTTCATCTTTTTGTTTTTATTTCTGATGATGGGTCAACAGATCTTGTGCTTAGGACAATAGATAAGTCTCTAATTATTTTACTGTACTGACACTAAAATTCATGCTGACACCAGAAGCATGACTTTTAAATAGCAAGTGCATTATGATAATGGATCCCTTTGGGGCTTTGAACTAAGAGCTTTGGAAACGCAGAGGATGGAGCTGGCCTTTGAGATCTCCTGTGTCATAAAATAAGAGAGAAGGCTCGAAACTGCTTATATACTTCAGGGCTGAGAGGCAGGATGAAGAAAAATAGCCAGGTGACCACTGTCAGATTTATACCTTTTTTCTTTTATCATGTGGTTGAGTAGATTGTTGGCAAGAAGGTCAGGTCTGAGAGTCTATTTAGCTCAATTGGGTTATTGCCATGAAACCACTGAGACAGTGAGGATTGATGTGGGAAATTGTGTCTGTTCTGGGAGCTTTGTTATGTGTAATTGAAATCCAAGGGTAGGCATCAGCCCATCATATTTAAAATACTGATCATGGTTCTGATGTTGTACTGCTATGAAATCAGCCAGGCATGTAAATGTTTTCAGAATCTCTTGTACTTAGGTAAAACCATTTCCTTTCCTGTGTAAATTATAGACCAAATAAATATAAATGCCGGGTGTAGCTCACCTCTCAAAAAGGCGATCCAGGATCATTGCTCTCTCCTTGACATCTGTCATGCTAACCTCCCCCATGTGTCTCAGGACTGGTCACCCTCTGCCTCCTCACTTTCCCAAGGCCTGGGTCACAGCCATCACAGCCTACCTCCTTCACCTCCCTTCCACTTGGCCCAACACTGACTCTTTGTACTTCGTCACCCTCCTTCCTGCCTCCTGGCAGCCTCTGCCTGGACACTCCCCAGGCCCTTTTTGATGACTGGTCCTCTAGCATGAAGGGGAGCACTCCCAGTAGTACCTCCTGGAGCCACAGCAAACACTGTCAGCTCTACTGCCTTCTGGCTGGGGAGTTTTTCTCTGAGCAGCTGTGAATTAATTCAGTAAATATTCGAGTGAATTTATTGCTTAATTTCACAATTCCTTGCCCACAGCCACTTTAGCTGTGTGTGTGTGTGTGTGTGTGTGTGTGTGTGTGTGTGTGTTTTGAATGTGTGGGAAAACCAAGAAAATCAAATTTTTGTTCTTATCACTTTGCAAGCTCCTGAGTTACTGGAACAGTTGTCCCTTGATTACAGCAGGTTTTCAAGAAGATTGAGAAAGGGCTGTGCCAGGTTTCCCTGGTACCTGAAGATGACTGGTATAGTCACTTCGGCTGTAGAATTCTCACACTTGAAGGATTACAGTAAGGAAATACCTCAGAGTGCCCCGTGTTGTACAAAGTGCTTTCCAGCCACTGACTCCACTCCCAGACTGGCCACAGCATCGTGTGGGACAGTCGGCTCCTGCCATTTGTTTACACTGCAGACAAGGAAACCGCAGCCTAGGACGGTTAGCGTGTTCTTGCCACATCAGGTAGAGCTTCAGGGTCACCAGAGGTCTCTTTCAGTCCTAGTGGTCCTCAGCAGGCTGGTAATGGCACTGAGGTACCAAAACCTCAGCTGCTTGGCCCTCCACAAGGTCTCCATGTTTCCTGGACCGCTCGGCATTCTGCCCGCTCATCTAAGTGCACACGGAAGCTTGCGTCAGGGTGTTGAAGACCCGACTGCACCTGCGCCGTGTGCGTCTACACTGTGTGAAGCATCACGTAGACTGCGGATGGGAATGTTGCTGTGCCCTGCAGGAAGAGCGGGCAGGCCCTTCCCTCTCAGTGGTTATACCTAATAATCTGCTAGGCTCCGCAGTACCAGTTTTAAGAAAAATTTATAAATAACGAATTATAAAGTCAAAGCACGCGGAACTTAATTATTGCTGGCAACTTCAGGATTCATAGTACCAGGGTAGCCTCGCAGTGTGCCTTTTCTCCTCCCTGAATTTGGTGCGGGCAAGTGAGGAGAGGACAGGGTGCAAGCAGAGGTTCCAGACAGGTAGAGGCAGAGATAGTTTTAGAGTCACAGTAAAATACAGAGAGACATGTAGGTGAGGACACATAGGACCAAAGAGCGTGGAGCCCCATCTCCATGTCTGGCCGCCCTTTGAGGAGGAATCTGTGCTGAGATGGGCCATCCTCTAGCCTCCCCTGGATCCCCAATATGTCACTGGCTTTTGCACAGGTAGAATTTTTTTTTTTTTAATGGCAGCTCAGCCTGCTCTGGGGGCGGGGCTGGTGCAGCTTATGGTACCAGGAATAAAACTAAGGTCCCTGAGCTTACCTAAGGTTGCCTAAGTGGTGCTTTAGACTGCTGAGCTATCTTGCCAGCTTTTTTAAAATTTTTGTAGTACCAGGTATAGAACTTGGGAACTTGAGCTGTCCCTGGCCCTGCCCAGGTAGAAATTGGTGAGAGTACCAGAACTTGGGGCTAATCCGATGTGCCCCAGGAGGTCCCAATGGCTTCTGGTCTCCCCATGCCATGCTCTGTAGGTGTCGAGAACCTTAGGCCCTTGTTAGTACAGTGGCATGGCATGGGCCTTCTCGATGCTCACTCCCACCCAGGCTGAGTGGATGAATGAGTAAAGAAAGGTGGAGGAAGATGAGGAGAGCACTGTGGTGGGAGCCACTGGGCAGCCTGGCTAGCTGCCCTCTGGGCCGTGTGCCTGCTCAGCTCTCGGTAGGTGGGGGTGCTCTGGGACGCTGAGGGCACCTGGCACAGCAGCAGCGGATTCGGAAGCGTGCATGTACACAGGGAAGGACAGCTGGCTTCCCATGAGACACGCACTCCTGGTCTCGATTACCGATCTCATCCTCAGGACCTGGGAAGACTGGCTGCTTTGCCAGTGCTGGCTAATCTAGTTTATCAGCCCAGGTGCCTGAACATGGCACGTGGTTCATCTTGCCACAGTTCATGTGCCTCTGCCAGTGTGAGGACCCGGTCCCTGAGCAAAATGCACACTGTGAGCACAGGTGCACAGCTGTGGGGTCACTCCTACCTGGCTTGTTTGGAACCTCGCAGGGGACCACCTCACTGCCCGTGCACCTGCACTTTATATCAGGACTCTGGGTGAGTGTGGTCCTTGGGCTGCAGATGCAGGATGGGTGTTTGCAGCTGGCTAGAGCCCCCTGCTGTTTGGCTTGGGGGGGCAGCTTGGCAGGTGTCTGCCATAGATGGTGCAGTGAGGAAAGTTACAAGGCCTCTTTCCATACTGTTTGTTGGCTCCTTTCCTTAGTCTGTGGTACCCAAAAGGAAATCCACCTAGTCACACCCTAGCAGGGTCTCCATTTGTTTTCTTTAGGATCTGGATGATATTTAGAAGACTGTGCAGAGCGATCTGTGGGGGCTGCTTGGGCCCCAGAGGTGTGCTGTGGTTTCCCTGTTGAGGTCAGCATCCTGCCCTATGTCAAGGCAGCCTTGTTTCTGGTACCTTTTGTTTGCTTGTTTTCTGGTACCTTTGTTTAAATATACATTTCTGGGGCTGGGGAGATGGCTCAGTGGAATAAATGCTTCCCTGGCAAGCGCAAGGGCCTGAGTTCAATCCCCAGTTCTGCCAAAAAAAAAAATAATAATAATAAAATAAAAATAAATATACTTTTCTGAATTTTATTTTTTAATCTTTGTTTTTTTGATACAGGGTCTCACTATACAGTTCAGACTCCAGATAAAAAACTGCAAAATTACTTTAAAAATGAAAGAAAAAACACCAACAAAAGGGCCAGCCAGATAGCTCAGGAGATTAAAGCGCCTACAAGCAGGTGCAGAGGTCGGGCAATTGATCCTTGGGCCTGACATGCCACCCCGCCTGCAGGGGCATGTCCAGATGGCAGTTGAGACTGGGTGTGGTGGCGCGTGCCTGTGATCCCAGCTCTTGGGAGGCTGTAAACAGGCGGATCCTATGAGTCCAATCTAGTGGTGAGACCCTGAACACCCTGTAGACCCTTCCCTAAAATAAAATTTAAAAAAAAACCCAAAAAACAAAAAAGTTATAAGAAATTAAAAAAAACAAAAAAAAAAAAAGAATAAAAGAATTTTAAGCATTAACTGCTCCTTTCAAAAGACCAGCAGAAATCAGTAATAAAATTATACAAGCAATCCTGCATATATGCATCGATATGTCCCTCTCTTTCGTCCTTTCCCTCATTCCAGTTTTTCCTTCCCATTGAACAAATTCTTTCCCTTTTACGGTATGTATTGTACCTTTCAGATTGTATTTACTCTTTCAGGTTCTCCATATAGCGATCTTCCTGTCCTAGCCTCCCCAGGGCTGGGATTACAGGTGTGTGCCACCGTGGCCAGATGGCACGCCCAGGGTTCTGGGGTGGGCACAGCATGCAGTACTGGGGATCGAATTTAGGACCTTGCACTTTGCCAGGCTGGCGCTTAGACTGCTGAGCTATCTCTCCAGATACTTTTTGAATTTTAAAGAACAGCATATCTATGCTACCTCTGTGTGTGTGTGTGTGTGTGTGTGTGTGTGTGTGTGTGTGTGTGTGTTTCCTTTCTCACCAGTTCTGAGAATTGAACCCTAGGCCTCCCCCACTGCACTATTTTTTTCTATTTTGAGAGGTTTTGCCAAGTCATTAAGTTGTATAGGCTGGACTTGAATAGGTGATCAACCTGCCTCAGCCTCCCAGAGGGCTGGGATTACAGGTATGTGCTACCAAGCCTATTGTATTTCTATATGTATTTCTATATATACATAGGTGTACATGTATATAAATGTGCATATGTGTTTATATATGTTTGTACAGTTGTATTTAATTTTTAAATAGTAAATAAGATATTATACATTCATTCCTTATTTGCCTGGGTTTCTCCTACACAAAACCCGCCCCCTCATTCCTCATTGGGCAGTCTGGAGGGAGGTTCTGTTAATTTCCCAGAAACCGCCTGCATCCCCCTTTCATGCTTATTTTGTCACATAATCTTTATAGATACTATCTGTGTACCTGTCTCCACCCCAGCCACTTACTTGATTTGGGTTCAGAAACCAGATGCCAAAGCTCTTAGACTATGCATCAAAGTAGCTTAATTATGTGTGTTTGCAGAGAAGACCAGCTGCGCTTTGTAGTGAGAGAGGTGGAGGGGTTTTAGGAAAAGCTCCATGCCAGTGACTTGGTTGGATAGACCTTTGTGTTTTCTGGGGTGCTGTTGTGTCTCCGCTGGGTGCAGACTCCTGCCTACTTGTAAAGTGCACTCTGGCTGGGTAGAAGGTTACTTTAACTCACCTTCTCTGGAGAAAACAGAAAGGTCTTTAATGACAGCCCACTGGAGGCTGGAGGCCCTTCCTTACGTCTTCCCGAATTCAGCCTGGTGTTTTCTTCTCTTTAGTTGCTGCAACATTGCTTTTTTCCCAGTGAGATGTTTTTAAAGAATCTGAGTTTAGGCTACTCAAGCAAGGAGTTGAGTTACAAAGATGAGGTTTGCGGGCTGTGGGTGCATGCAGGCAAGAGAATGAGAGGGCAGCCCAAGTGTTGTTTCTTCATTTCTCCCAAGACTTGGTTCACAGTCTGGCTTTTCCCCAGGAAGGCATAATAGGGTCCTGGTACGGATCAGTGGCCTCTTGAGCTGGGAGCCTGCTCAGCGTCATCCTGCACTCCCTACAGTGGAGCCCTTCGTCACTGAAGCATCACTTGTCTTTGGTGAGGTGCCTGGTGTTACCATAAATAAACTAATTTCAACACAAAGCTTTGGGGCTGTGTTTCAGGGAGCCTGCATGTGTCCACACCAGCACAGTGCCGTGCTCCAAGCCTCCTTTATTCCTGAGGCTCTGACCCCTTCTGGAGGCTAAGTTGTGTTCAACACCCCCCCCCCAAAAAAAAAGTGAGGGTGAGCTCCTGCATGGTCCGCAGAGCACCCCCATTCTCCAGGTGTACTCTGGCCACAGACATCCTGGTATGCAGTGACCACCCTCTGTGGTGTCTAGCTTCTCTGCCATAACCAACTCAGTAGCTTTGACCAAGTAAAACACAAGACTTGGCCAACTTGCTGGCAAAACGCATTCCTCCCAACAGGCTTGGAGGCCAGGGTGGAATTGGAACTGCACTGCTAAGGGAAAGACCGTATCTTACAGCCGCTGTTTTCCCCTTTTGTTGGACAAACAATCCAGGAGCTTAGGAGGTCAAGTGGTTTGCCCAGTAAGTGACATGACTAGGAGGGCTGATTCCTCATTTGGGCTCCCTGCCACCTTGTTCTTTTGGCTCTCTCCTGGGGAAGTTTCTCTGCCCCATTCCATTGAGATATTTATTTATAAGCTTCCTTATCTCATACTACATAAATATGACCCAAGACAGTTGAATATTCTCTCTCTAGAACTTAAATCAATAATTGAATACTGGGAGATCAAAAAATGATTAGACAGCTAGAAAGCCCACATTTCTATCTAACTCTGGGTCCTCAGCTTCCAGAGCCTTCTAATAAATTCTACTTGGCCTTAGTTATCCAGAATCAAGTTCTGTTTCTTTGTGAGAGTAGTCAGTTTACCATTGGGTCTGTGTGACACTCTTGTCAGTGCAGACTCTCCTCTTGGCCTACCACGCCTCTAACATGGAGGCAGTTGGTGTGTTCATGGCCGTGGCCCCTTTGAACCCTTCTGATGTCTCAGCATGGCCACCAAATGGTGCCTGCCTCTGAATTATAATCCCACTCATCTGTGTCAAACTGTGAAGACCTCCTTTGAGCCAGGGACAGAAAGAGGTTTTTTTTTGTTTGTTTGTTTTTTTGGCAGAACCAGGGATTGAACTCAGACCCTTGCACTTGCCAGGGAAGTGCTTTATTCTACTGAGCCATCTCGCCGGCTCCGCCCACCTCTGAAGACTGGAGCCCTCCTCATAATTCTCACAGACCCTCTGTGCTGGGGATCTGGGGGTAAATGTTCTGTCACCTACCTTGATTTTCCTTAGGTGTCAGTCTGGAAAATTCGAGCAGCCTGGCTTGTCAGTGCTAGCTTTGTATTCACAGAAGACGGGCTGCTGAGCAGTCTGGTCGAGTTGTTTTAGGCAGAGAGACATCCAGGGAGGGAGGAGGGAAAGGAGAGTAGATGGGAGGAGAAGAGAGGGGCAGGCAAGGAAGGAGGAGGAGAAGAGGTGGGGAACCATGCCAGCTGGGATTCAGTGGAGTATTTTGATGAATAGCATCTCGTGTGTAGTAGTTTCAAAAATATCTATACTCACAAATTCCTCAGACTGTTCCCTAGTCTTGTTGCTGGAAGCTCCCTCCTCTTCAGGGAAAGCTGAGGGTCTTCTGGTCTCTACCTGCTGGCTGATCTTCCCGAAAGCAGGGCTTTTTGCCAGAGTTGTGGCCTTTACCTAGGCTTGGTCTTCAAGAAGAGAGTTGGGGGACAGAAAGAGAGTCCCTTGCTAACCTCAGGGAGTCCCTGGCCTACCTCAGTCCCCCTCAGAGGGGGGAGTCCCCAGCCAACTGAATAGTTAGTCCCTAGACTATTTGCTCAGGTTGTACCTTTGCTTGAAGCTCTGAGGGTAGGAAGCCCACGTGAGACACTCCCACTTTCTAGCGTGGCTTTCTTTCTGGTGGGTGGTGCCACGTGTCTCTGTCCAGTCCTGGGTCATTCAAGTCAGGAATTGATCTTGAAAGGTATCCCTTTCCCCTTCAGCAAGCCTTGAGAACTATTTCTTGATAATCGGGGAGCGTTCAGCTGTAGGTGATCTTAGGGTTCCAGAGTGGCTGTTGTATTCAGAGCAAAAGCTTCTATTTGTGGGTGCTGCTGAATGAAGGTAGGTCCAGTTCTCTGGCACGTACAGCTGTGGCTACCCTGCATGAGCCAGTGGTCTTGGGCAAATCGTGTCAGTTTTGAGTCTTCTCATCTGTTTAAAAAGATAAGTGTGTTACAGTAAAACATTGCTGGGCTGGGATATAGCTCAGAGGCACAGCGTCTGCACCAAAAAATAAAGTAAGGACATCAGCATCCCTAGCTTTTCTTCCACCTTTGAAGTTGGAAGAGAGTGTGGTCTTTGCAATTTATTACCTCAAGCTCTTAAGTTGTTTCCAGTAAAACTCAAGTAAAATACAATCATTTAATGATACATCAAAAAAATATACATAGGGACTGGGGAGATAGCTTGGCAGTCTAAGCACCTACCTGGCAAGTGCAATGATCAGGGTTCGATCCCTGGTACCACGTGCCGAGCTGGCCTTGGTATCCCATGAGCACTGCCCCGGCCTGGGAACGGGCATGGTGGCACACAGCTGTAGAAATCGGGTGTGGTGGTGTAGGTCTGTAATCCCAGCTCTGGGGAGGCTGAGACAGGAGGATCACTGTGATTCTGAGCTGCATAATGAGACCCTGTGCCAAAATGACCAAGTAAGAAAATAAAACAAAATAAAAAACCTATATATGGTACCTTTTTACATACCCATTTACAGTCACATCTATGTTTATATGTGGATAGTTGTAGACATCTGTATTTATGTGTGTGTACATATGTGTGCGCTCTTAGTTTATTTTCTGATTCACTTAAGTAAAAACATGGTGGTATTTGTACCAAATCACAACCTGAAGAAAACAAGTCCGAGGGTCGGTTTTTTCCCCCACTACCCTGCACTGGCTGTAGAGGCAGCACCACTACCACCCGTTATCCTAGCACCCGTTATGCCTCGCTGAGCTCTGCGTTGTGTGCAGCAGAGATGTCCGGACTATGCTTTGTTGAACTTCAGAGCTTTATAGGGGTTCTCTGAAACCCTAGCAACATTTTGCTCAGTTGGGGAGCCCTGCAGATGCCATGGCTGGTACAGGGTGTGCATGCACGGAGATACTTTCGCCTCTTTCCCTTCATCTGTATACTCCCTGTGGCTTCAGATCCCACCAGCAAGCTTCTTTCCTTGTGCTCCTCCATTGATTTGCTTTTGGCCTTGGGGGTTCTCCTGCCTCCTCTGCCTTGCTGAAATCTCCCTCGGCCACCCGACAACTCTGCCCAACACTGTATAGCCAGGAGAGATGGCAGCAGGAGAAAGCTGTAAACCCTGGTGTCAGATTTTCAAGTTCATGTGAATAGCTCAGTTGCTCTTCCTGATAGATTTTATCGTAAGAATATGTTATACATGGAGATTCTTAGAAACATTTGGAGGCCACAGATGCAGTGCTAAGGGCACAGATTTTAGAGACAGACAGTTGGGACTTGAGCCCTGGTTGCTGTCCTTTCCTAATTGCACGGCATCGGGCAGGGTGTCTGTAAGCCATAATTGTCTCATCTGGACAATGGGCCTGCTCTCCACCAAGCTGGATATGTTTGGAGATTATAGATAAGTGTACAAATGGGCCCAGTCCAGAGCCTGCCACAACAAAATGCTCAGCAGCTGGGAGCATGCTGAGAATTAGTCACTGTATCTCATGTTTGGCCATTAAGAATACAGATAACTGTGTATGCACATTTACATATATACATCCGAACATAGCATCTGTCTGCCAGGGAAATATATTTTCTCATCATTTAGAGATGTTTTAGCAGATTGTAGTGACAACATTTCTCTTTCTGATACATATTTGTGGCAAATTAAATTAATTCAGATTTTCATCTATAAAATGTGTGGCGCCCTCACAGAGTAATTTCTTGTACTTTATTTTCTCCTAATGGGGAAAAAAAAAATCTAACAGCTGATGGGAATTGCCTTTATGTAGTGAGACTCCAAAATGCTGCTTTGTTTTTATGGACAGACTCTTTGTGGGTGGACTGCAGAAATTCTTGCTATTGGAAATGTTTTTAAGCCCCTGGGAAACCGAGTAGGGAAAAAAGAGCTAATTAAAAAAGCTGGCATCCGCCTTCTCTAATTAACTCCCTCTGTGCTCCTGGGAGAAGGCTCGGAAATATGAAAAGAAGGCAGGCAGCACCGGAAGTGAGTGCTTCTGTGGTCCACAGTGGTCCCTGCTGTTTTGAGGCAGAGGCAGTTTGTAGTAAACACCGCCCCCCAAAGCACAAAGGGCCTTGGTGTGGACGCAGGCCGGCCACCCCCACACTGCCTCCTACACAGCAGCGGAGCTGGGGTGAGCGGTGGACTCCCGGAGCAGGTGTGCTTCCTGGCAGCTGCAGCAACAGAGACCTCATTGGGATTTAGCGGCCAGAACCCCAGAGCACCCCAGCCTCCCTGACCCCGTGCTGTTGAGAAAGGCCAGGGCCCTTTGTGCACCAAAGCCACTGGTTGTCAGTGCCCAGGGATAGAAGCATTTCAGCCCCTCTCCTTATATCTCAGCCTGAGCCAGGCCGCTCATAGCATTTGTGGCTGGTGATGCAGCTTGTTTGGTTATAAAGAAGAAGATTTAGACATGAGATACCAGTGAGGGCGTTTGGGGTGGGAATTGAGGGGGCAGAAGCTATTCTTTGGTGGAGATGGCTTTTGGCTCCTGGCAGATGTGGTCCCCCTGGGAATGGGGCCGGTGGCTATGGACAGCAGTGGACAGCAGTGGGAACTCCGGGCTGCTAGCTCTTCAAGAAAGCGCTGGAAAGAGGCAAGTTGGCTTTGTGCATCATGTAAGCATTGGTTCCGGCGCAGTAGTACTGGGAGCGCAGTAGTACTGGGAGCGGGAGTGAGAAGTGGTTCCCAGGGCTACATCCCGGGCACACCGAAGTGTCTGGGCTAACTGTAATCTTGTGTTTTTCATACCTGTAAGCAGGCCTCCACACTTTAGGTACCTAGACCTAGATCTGTTATTGTTCAAGTGTGGATGATTCAAAAATGATGCCTGGAAACAAAAGCTTAAGCTCATTAGTATTAATGTATGTATAAAGAGGCAGCTCTGTGCTTGTTGCGTTTGTATGAATTAAGCATTTACTCATGAAATTTACTAAGTCTTAGGCTCAATGGCTCTCATCACAAGAGGCTCTGCTGCTTCTGCTGATTTCTTCAGGTCCCTGAAGGGCTTTGCTGATGTGTGTGTGTGTGTGTCTGTGTGTGTGTCTGTGTGTGTGTGTGTGTGTGTGTGTGTGTGTCATGTGTGGTAGTGATCTTTGACACTGCCAAAATGAGTTGCCTACAAAAAAGTTGTAAAAACAGTATTGATGTCGCTTTTCTACAGGAAACTTATCCAGTAGCCACTTTCTCTGTCTCTGGCAGACAGTGGAGGGCGTGGTGTGGCTCCTGGTGCTCTTTGTCCGATGGTTGGGGACCCTGTGCCAGTTTTGTTGGTTCTTTGCCCCTGTAGGAGCTCAGGAGAATGAGCATCTCTCAGCTTTAGGGGATGGGGCGGCCCCGGGCAGCTCATCACTTTGTGCCCAGTCTCATCAGGCACGTCACCTTCTGGTTCTGATCTGTACTGGATTGGCCTGCGGAGATTAAGCCCATCCGTGCCAATCTGAGATGCTAAGTAATCCCCCCTTTGGTACTTGACTACCTCACTGCAATGAATCAATGGTACTTGGGTCTGTTTGAACCATTTTGAGAGGGAAGCAACCTTCTATGGCTGCTCTCTTCTGGCTTCCCCTGCAGGTAAGGACGGACCGTGGCTCCAAGGACAGCTGCCCTCTGGCCTCGGGCACACCATGGTCAGTGACCGGAGGAGCCTCATCCTCCTGGTTTCATGTCAAGTGGACAGCGGAAGCCAGCTGGGAGAAAGGCTGCCTTTAGCTCAGGGCAGGGTTTTTGCCACCGTCTTCTCCTTGTAACTGTGGTGAGCTTTCCTGGCAGACTTTTTGGTCCAGCTCTCTGTGTGAAAAAGCTTCCTTGTTTGTGGATTTTCTTACAGACCAATGAGGGTCGTGTTCATACTGGTGTGCTTGGCCCACCCCGTTGTGACTTGTCTGGTGCAGCCTCCCCTGGCTGGCGTTCATTCATTCAGTCACTCATGTGTTCGTTTGTTCATTCATTCATTCATTCATTCGTTCATTCATAGATTCATTTACTACCTTCTGTTTTAGGCTCAGAGATTGTGAGATACACAAGGCTGGCTGCCTTCCTGGCATTTTCAATTCAGTGGAGAAGAAATAAGTAGGATTATGAAGTCAATGAATCTATGCTAATAACTTAAGGAAATGCTGGGAAGTCAGGGAAGTAGAATGGTGGAAGAAGAGGGTGAATGGAGGTGTAATTTCATAAGCTATAGATTCCAGGAGGTATCAAACACATAGACTACGTCTATATTTATTTGACTGAATTGATGAAACTGTGGATACCAAAATGCTTTGTGTGTATTTGCCACTAAGGTAAGAAGTATGTGTTTTGAGTTGAGCTGAGTTTAAAGAATATACCATTTGGGTAAGATCAGGGGTTGTGGTGAGATTCAGCTTTGGGAATTATGCCATCAGGTGGTATTTCTTACGTGTTATCCTGAACATTTGAATCATTTGGTGGGCCTGAATCCTCCATCCCTGGGTCAGAGCCGTGCCTTGCTCAGCAGAACTTTGGCCCCCATCTAACCTGTGTTTCTCTTCTCTCTTCACTAGGAGTTCAGACTCTGAGGAAGCATTTGAGACCCCGGAATCAACAACCCCTGTAAAAGCTCCACCAGCCCCACCACCACCACCACCTGAAGTTATCCCAGAACCCGAGGTCAGCGTGCCACCAGCCCCAGAAGAACCAGGTAATGAAGGGTCAGGAGTCCAGAGGAGAGTGCGGTGCCTCTTCCCAGAGCTCTGCTTGAGCCGCAGAGCCACCCCGGAGGACAGAGAGCTGCCTCTAGATAGTTGACATCCTGCAGCCACAGGTTACCTGGGATGTGGGCTGTGCTTTGTGGCTATTCAAGAAGCAGACAGAATGAGTTGTGCTGGGTGTGTTTTTCATAATTTTACTGAGTTCTTCGGCTCAAAGGATCTCTCTCCCCACTCCCCCAAATGCTTGAATATTGAGGGCTGTGTGACTGAGAAAGGAAGATTCCAACAGGGACTTAGATGCCATATTTGACACCTTGCTCTGCCAAGAATGTTGGTTCTGGACAGCACGTGTGACTCTGTCCTTGAGTTCCAAGAATATAGCTCCTGCAGGCCCCAGGAGCTGAGGTAGTAAGAGAGTCACATCAGTCTCTGCTGGCTGATGCCTCACTGCCTTATGTTAACTTTTTTTTCTTTTTCTTTTCTTTTTTTTTTTTTTTTTTTTTTTTGTGGAACCAGGGATTGAACTCAGGCCCTTGTGCTTGCCAGAGAAGCACTTATTCCACTGAGCCATCTCCCTGGCAACTTTTTTTTTTTTAATTACTTTTCCACATCCTTCCTCTTCTTTGTATAACTTAAATACTTTCAGGTACCACGTGGGTATGGTGAAGTTGTAAGTGTGGAGCAGATGTGTCCTCCCCACCTGTGTCCCACTCCTGTGATTCCACACCTGTTGTGTCAGGGGCTTGGGATGAGGGTGCATCTGGTGGAAAGTCTGCTGTAAGGGGCCAGGGATGTAGCTCAGCAGCATAGGGGCCCACCTGGCAAGCGCAAGGTTCTGATTCGATTTCCAGTACCGAACAAAAGAAGTCTCACGTGAGGCCCGGAAGGAGATGTGGGCTGCCAGAAGTGGTCCTTTTCGCTGCTTACAAGCAGCCAGTGCTGTCCTTAGACCTGGACCAATTAGGACCTTGCCCTGACCTTCCCACACCCAGTCCCTACCCAGATGACAGGACTGCAGAGCCAGCTCCCTCTATGCCATGCACTGAATGCCTTCGAGCAGCCCCTTATGAGGGCCATCTCCTTCCCAGTCTCCGGCCATCTTTCTGGCGTGCTCTGCTTGCCAAGGAACCAAGGACAGGGCTGGAACCTGCAGGCCTGCTCGTCCACAGCCTGGCTTGAGGCATCTTCAGGTGAAGGATGCATTTGGCAGTGGAGAGGGAAGTGGAAGGCAGGACTCCCATTTGTCCTCTTGCCCTAGCCAGGAGCCAGGCAGGCTATAAAATATAGTAACATTTGGGCCTTGGTATTAGTTTTAGAAAAAGGAAAAAAAAAAAAATGAGTGGAATTCATTTTCTTGGCCCTGCGTTTGAGCAGGCCAGTGATTTGAGAAAGATGTGTGTCAGGCTTTGTTCCTGAACCGATAGGGCTCCCCTGTGCTGGGAAAGGAGGGCAGGGCTCTTTGCTCAGAGCAAGTGTCTTCGCTCTGACATTTTCATATTCTCTCTTCTGACAGCTCATCTGCCAGCGGCCCGGTCTGGATAATGCTGAGTCAGTGCAGATCCTGGGCTCTGAGAGGATAATGATTATCTCGATTGCCTGATTTTTGTGGTGGAGATGAGCCAGGAAAGCTGCTTATGCTTCCTAGAGAGTCATTTATATTCCTTCCATTATTTCATATAATAGTACCTATTAAAAATGTGTTTCCCCTATTATTTTTATACATTTGCCCCCATTTTCTAATGGAAAATAGCTACATAACAGATGCATTGTAATCCTTAGGTTGGATTAAGGCATGTGTAGAAATTTAGCATTTTCCCTGTCAAATGCCCTAACTACTCCTAGGAATGTTTTCTTTCTTCTCCTTAGTGCTGTTTTTCTTCCTTGTGCCTAACTTCCTCTTCAACAGAACAGAGAATACTATGTTTTTAAACATATACACAGCACCTGTCTCCTTTCCTATGTGGCAGTTAATAAGCGAATGGGCCTTATAGGAGTTAAGGGATAACTCCCACCAGGGAAAGGGTTGGTAATGTTGGTTGTCACTGAGTCACCCTCCCTCAGAGCCTTTGATTATGGCCTTTGGAGTCTTTGAACAGGGAAGACAAGGATTTTATGGTTCTCCTTGGAAAAGAGAGTATGAAGTCAATAGTGTGAGGGTTATACAATAGAAAGACTTAAAGGTGGAATTGTGTTTATTCAAAGCCCCTCTGGAGCACCGTGTGAAAAAGTATGTGATTTGCTGCCCTTGTTAGCAACTGCCTCCCAGAAGGCGCATTGAGCAGATCCACAAGGGGCATTGCAGAGGCGTGAGGGGGCCGCTACCCTGGCGTGTGTATGGGCTGTAGGAGAGGAAAGGTTTGTTCTGAGAACCATGGGAAAGAAAGGCCAGGAGAGGAAATCTATTGTTTACTTTTCCTCTGCAGAGTGCTTGGAACATTACTAATGCTGCTGAAGGAACCATGTGAAATAACAGATAAGAACTTTGGCTGTGAATAAAGACATTTTTCCTTCTGGAAGGCCTACACTTGATAAAATAGTCACTCGCACAGCGTTGGCGCCTGTTGTCATGTTTGTGCTCCCTGGGACAAAAGGACAGAGGCTACACCTGCCCCCACCTGGGGTGGGCCAGGGCTCAGCTCCTCCCAGCCCAGTTTTCTTACCTGTGAATGAAGACAATGACTTGAGAATTCTCTTACCTCTGACCTCCATGGTCCTGTGAGTGGAACACTTAAATATGGTGGAGTAACTCTGTCATTACAACTCAGATCTGGTCACTGGAGACGTAGTTCAGCATCCAGGACCTTTGTGCGCTTCATCTGCTGCTCACACCCCTTTCCTGTGATATTAGGGACCTTGGCTGTGGTCTCGCAGCAAGCTCGGCTCCCCACCCCCACTGTGGCTCCTTTCAAGGTGGAAACCAGGCTGGGGAACAGGAGTAGCTGTGCTGGTGCTCCGGGGGTGGGTGCTCAGCTAACAGTCATGTGCTGAGTGAGGTGGGGGTGCATGCAGGTGGAGCTCTGTGCCAGCTGTCCT
Source organism: Ctenomys sociabilis (assembly GCA_004027165.1). NCBI lineage: Eukaryota > Metazoa > Chordata > Mammalia > Rodentia > Ctenomyidae > Ctenomys > Ctenomys sociabilis. The sequence continues at coordinate 16,307 of PVKA01033415.1, forward strand.
GACAGCTGCATGCAGCCTGGGCTACCTCCCAGCACACAGGATGGGGACAAAGGTTGTCAAGTGGCAAAAAGTAGGGGGTCAGCAGGGTGCTCACGGTGATTCGGGAGCCAGTCCTCCCTCTGGGATGCCTTTCTCCCCCCCAGAGGTGGAGCTTTTGTGTAGTTACCCTTGGCAGGTATGGGCCCTGTTGGAGCGTTGATGGTAACTGGAGCAGCTCTAAGACTTTCATGCCCAGAACTTTCCTAGCTCCCCAGGAGGCGATGCCCCTGATCGTGGGTTGCCCTTTCATACTGACTCAGGCAGGAGCTCCGTGCCTGGCCTAGCTGCAGAGTGCTGAGGGCTTTCTGTTTTCACTCTCTGCCCACCGCTGGGAACCATGTGCCATCCACACTGCCGCTTCTTTTCATCTCCTCTGAGGGATCCACACAGGAGTGCTCCCCACAGAGACAGGAAGTTTCCTGGTATGGGGCCAGGAATCCCAGAGCCCAAGTAATTGAAGACCCCCTCCTGTCCTTGGGCAGGGTTTCAGGGAGTAGGTGTCACTGTGGCATGTGCAAGATTCAGAAGGCCATGGCTGCTATTTCCAACTGTCCCCCCAGCCAAGTACTTACATGGCTGTCCCACTTCATCTCTTAATAATAATGTCTGGTTTACAGCTGAGGCTCAGAGAGGGCCAGCAACTTGCCCCATGTGCATGTGGTCATAATCCCATAGATTTTGTTATAGCAGTTACAACAGATTATGACCACATAATCTGTGGGATAGAACTTTACTGCTCGTGTCATGGAGGCCAGAAGTTTCAAAATCGTATCAGCTACAAATTGGCGTCAATTCATGGTTCATAAGTAGCATATTCTTTCTGTGTTCTCATGTGGTAGAGGGAAAAACAAGCTCTCTGGGGCCTCTTTGTAAGGGCACCAAGCCCTTTCTTGAGGGCCCTGCCTCCACAAAATCACCTCCCCAAACTGCACTTTTGTCCCCCAGGCAATACTAGCACCTTGTAGGTTGAGGTTAAGGGTGAAGCAAAGCCAGCTTTAGTACGCAGCCAGCCCTCCATGACAAAAGACTGCACATCCTGAAATGTCCATAGAGCTGAAGGTAAATCCTCCAGCAAGACAAGGCTCCTGGTCCACAAGAATGTGATTAAAAAGTGTCCATTCTAAATAGGAAAGCTACAGAAAGTAGACAGGGAATTGTTTTGTTTTCTGAAGAAACAAGGAGCAGATGGTTAAAGCTAAGTATTTGTGGGGTGGTTGCATGCTTTGGGGAAACTATAGCACTGACTTCTGAAGGCCGCGGAGGTATGAAAATTTGGTATGAAGCTCAGACTGTTATCAGCCTCCCCAGTGCTGGGATTCTAGGCTGCACCAGCATGGCATCCAATACCGGGGATTGAACCCAGGTCCTTGTGCTTTCTAGGCAGGTACTTAGAGGCCCACGCTATCTCCCCAGCCCCAAACCAGGGTCTGTCTCAGGTAATACATAACTGGGGTCGGCTGGCAGGTAGCTTAGCACACTAAAGCACCTGCTTAGGTGAGTGCAGGAACCACCCTTCAATGCTATTCAATCCTGCACCACCTGCCATGCTGGTCCCAGCCCCAGGGTGGGCTGAAGGCCAGAGTCTGGTCTGGTTGGTCGTAGTGGCACATGCCTGTCATCCCAGCGCTGGGGAGGCTGAAAGCAGGATCACCAGGAGTCCGAGCCACATAGTGAGACCCTGCAACAACCACATACATTAAAATAAATAACTAAAAACTGGACTGGAGGGCGAGATGAACTTATACTAAGTGCTTTGTTTTCTTTTCTGGAATCCAGATTGAACTAGGCATCTTGGATTTACCTGGCAGTTTTACCATTGGGGATACAGGCAGAGAGACATAGCACCTGGAAACACACACTTCGGGGACATTGTCCTATTGTGTTGGTGCCAAACTTTTCTGTTACTCCTTGCTGCACATTCTCCTTGTAGTTGGCCTGTAAAGCACTTAACATTTGCCCTGTTTTATCAAGGGACACCTTTTTTAAGTTTTCTGGAAAATCGTCTTTGGCTGCTCAGAACAGCTGGGAAACCAGAAATGCTTGAAAAATGCCTCCTGGTGCAGACAGATTCCAGGGGAGCCAAGCCAAGGTCCGGGCTGGCTGGATCTGCCAGGAGCAGTGGCGCAGAGAGATCTTGAGTGTTACTTGGCCAGCATTTCAAGAGTGCGCAGCGTGTTGGAAGTTGAGAGCAGCCTCCTTGGCTGGCACTGGCTGAGCAGCTGGGAACGTTGGGAAGAAGCCAGGTAGAGAGGTTTGATAAGAGAGAAGGACAAGCAAGGTTGGATGACGGGTCCAGGTGACATCTGGAAGAGCAGGTGGTTCAAAGGGCAAGCTCATTCCTGCTGGAGTTGCCTAGTCCTCTGTGTTGTGGTTCCTCCTGTTCCTTCCAGTGCTGGAGGAGTCAGGGACATGCTTGTACCTGAAAGGCTGGCTATGCTTTGCTTGCCTTACTGCTTTGTTTTCCTGTTCTCTTCCACCTTGCTGTAGCCACATGTGGCCTTTTCTGTAGTGCACCAGAGAGGCTGCTGTGTCAGGGCCTTTGTGCTTGCTGTTCCTTCCGCTTGGAATATTTCACCCTCAGAAACCTTCCTGGTTCTGTCTGTCTATCTAGTTATGTAGCCATCTATTTATTTTTGTTGTTGTTACAGGGTCTTACTACTTAGTTTAGACTCTTAGTGGTCCTCCTGTCTCCGCCTCCCCAGTGCTAGGATTCCAGATATGCACCACCATGCCCAGTTTTAGGGTTGGCAAGGTACACACAGGGTTCTGAGGGCTGACAGCATGTGGTAGCGGGGATCAAACTGGGGCTTTGTGCTTGCCAGGCAGGCATTTAATCTATCTTCCTAGCTCTAACTATCTCCCAAGACCCCCTCCTGGTTCTTGTCTTTACTTCTTCTTCTTTTTTTTTTTAATGTATTTGGTACAAGGTCTCGACATTCAGTTGAGACTCCTAGTGATCCTCCTGTCTCAGCCTCCTCAGCTCTGGGATTAAAGGCATGCACCACCACGTGCAGTCTTGATGGCCAGCTTGGTATGCCCAGGTTGGGGCCTGAGGGGATTGAACTTGGGTCCTTGCACTTGCCTAGGTAAGTGCTTAGACTGCTGAGCTATCTCTATAGCCCTTTATCTTCATTTGTGGTCTTGTCTCAAGACCAGATGGGCATTACCTGCCCATCTTAGTTAAAATGCCTTGTCTTGGCCCTGTGTTTCTTTTGCACACATGTCACAGTCAGGCAGTTTGTGTGTTTGATTGTTCAGTTGTTTACTCAGTGTCTTCTCCCTGAAGACTGCGACTTCTGGAAGGCAGAGCTTTTGTTTGCTTTTGTTCATTCATTGTGAGTCCCCAGCATGACATCTGAACCCAATCAGACACTTGGTAAATATGTTTTTTCAAATTATCTAAGCTCTTTCTTCATTAAGCCTCAAGGCTCCTGTTTTACAGATAAAGGAACTGAGGTAAAACTGCCCAGGGTTGGGAGCCAATAAAAGATAAGTCTGGAATCTGGACCCATGCAGTTTGGCCATTGTTGGGCCAGGTAGCCTGGTGACTGGAATTTGTCAACCCCTGCTCTGGCTGACAAATGCTACTGAGTGTCCTGTGTCCTCAGACGATGGCTTTGTTCCCATTTCCTCAGGATGCAGTTCTGAGACGGTCACCATCCCCGATGGCCCATGCAGCAACTCTGTGGAGGGAAGTCCTTTCCGACCTCCCCACTCTTCCTCTGCCGTCTTCGATGAAGACAAGCCGATAGCCAGCAGCGGGACTTACAACTTGGACTTCGACAACATCGAGCTGGTGGACAGCATTCAGAGCTTGGAGCCTCGCCCCTCAGACTGCCGGGGCCAGGACTGCAAGGGGAGCACGCGCAGGAAGTCTACAGAGTCTGTGCTCCCTTCCAAGTCCACACTGTCCCGCTCGCTCAGCCTTCAAGCCAGTGACTTTGACGGTGCTTCCTGCCCAGGCAGCCCCGAGGCTGTGGCCCTTGCACCAGATGCCTGCGGCACAGGGTCCAACAGCGCTTCTAGTACTCTCAAGCGAACTAAAAAACCAAGGCCACCTTCCTTAAAAAAGAAACAGACATCCAAGAAGTCCACAGAAACACCCTCAGTGAAAGAGACCCAGCAAGAGCCAGTCGAGGAGAGTCCTGGCCCCTGTGAGGAGCCACTAACAACTGAGACAAAGACGGAGGCGGCTGTGGCTGAGTCCTCGGGGTCCATCCTCCCAGAGGAGACGCCCCCAGAGCCTGCTGCTGTGCCCCAGGCTGCTTCTCCTCCTGACTCAGACTGTGTGGACGGTGCTTGTCCCCCAGCTTCCGGAGGTGGCAGGGTGCAGAACTCCCCTCCCGTTGGGAGGAAAACATTGCCTCTTACCACGGCCCCTGAGGCAGTGGAGGTGACCCCATCAGATAGCAGGGGACAAGAGGGCTCCCCGGCCAAAGGGCTCTCAGTGAGGCTGGAGTTTGACTATTCTGAGGATAAGGGTAGTTGGGACAACCAGCAGGAAAATACCCCACCTACCAAAAAGATAGGCAAAAAGCAAGTTGCCAAAATGCCCCTCAGGAGGCCAAAGATGAAAAAGACACCTGAGAAACTTGACAACACTCCTGCCTCACCTACCAGGTCCCCGGCAGAGCCCAGCGATATCCCTGTTGCCAAAGGTACCTACACCTTTGATATTGACAAGTGGGATGACCCCAATTTTAACCCCTTTTCTTCCACCTCAAAAATGCAGGAATCTCCCAAATTGCCCCAGCAGTCATATAACTTTGACCCAGACACTTGTGATGAGTCCCTCGACCCCTTTAAGACATCCTCTAAGACCCCCAGCTCACCTTCTAAGTCTCCAGCCTCGTTCGAGATCCCAGCCAGTATTGAAGCCAATGGAGTGGACGGGGATGGGCTCAATAAGCCTGCCAAGAAGAAGAAGACCCCCCTGAAGACGTAAGTGCAGGGGTGGCTGCGGGGGGTGTGGGGACAGGCGGGGTGCATGCTGCTGTCTTGGTCTCATGTCTTGGATGACCTTCAGCTGCTTTAACCTCACCGTTAGCAAATGACACCGTGTTTGAGGCCCTTTGGTCTGACAGGAAAGGTACACTCTGGTTTTCCTCTGGGCTTCCATGGTACTGGCATTTTGCTATCCACAAACTCCTTTGAGGAAAAGAGTCGTTGATCTTTTGCATTAAAAAATCAGGGATCACTTGGGAGGCAAGAGAATTCCAAGTTTGAACCCCCTGGATAACCTAGAAACTTAGACTTTGTCTCAAGATAAACAATAGAAAGGGGCCAGTTTTGTACCTCATGAAGAAGGCCCTGGGTTCTGGAAAAATCCATAAAGTCAATAACCTACAGCCATACTTTAAGCCAGAGACTTTACATTTAACTCAGGCATGTGGGAGGCCATAGTCATTAAGACCTTACCAAGTGCCTGTTTGTGATTGGTCCTTTTCCTGTTAATTTATACATGGAGGCCAGGAGATGCAGCCTGTGCAATGTTGTTAAAATTTATACCATTTGTTTCTGTCTATTGAGACGTTAACCCCAGAATCTAACACAGTGCAGTAGACTCCAGGAGAGCCGTGAGAGAGACGCACAATTTGGGACACTCTTTGAACTAGTCCTAAGGACTGGACTGTTTGTATGCACCTCTCTCTGGTTATCTTTTGGAGACAAGAGTTCATATAGGCCCTAAAACTCCAAACAAAGCATAATGAAAGAACCTAAAGCCAGAAGCAGACCTCACAGTCCCCAGGAAGTCACTAATAAATGAGTCTGTTATCCATGGTCACTTGCTCTCAAACACTGTGTTCAAGTCTCCAGTAGTCAGCATTCGTTCCAAGACCCAGTTCTAACTTGGGTGGCTGCAGGTCTGGTCTTAGGACCCTGGACCATGAGCACTGTGGCGACCACGTGTAGACTTTCTACCTGTCATGGGAAGCGGTGACTATAGTCTAACAAGGCTGAAAAAAGGAGTCTCCCAGGAGCATTGTAACTGAACAGATCTTAGTACTGACCCCTCTGGATGTACTTGACATGAATAAGACAAGGTTGGTCCATTTATCTCCCAGTCTGGGTGACCTCAAGCATGGACCGCTTCAGAATAACCTGGTACTTCCTCAGAGTTGTTTCTAGAGCGGACTTCAATCGTAGGTTACACCATCACTGTGTGATGTTGGCTGGGAGACCATTCTGCTTGACCCCAAAAGTGGACTTTTCTTAGATTAGTTGCCCAATAGGTCCTTTCCAGAAATTTCATACAGTCCTATTTGGAAATCTAATTTTAAGACTCGCTGGAAGTCAATGTCTATTTGTAAAGCCACTTCCCTCACCTTTGGAACGAGACTCCACTTGTAATCACCACCCTTCCTTGAGATAGCCTGCTTATCATCTCTAGCCTTAGCTGCCTCCTCTTTTGATCATGAGAGCTACTAGCAAACATCAGAAAAGCTGACCCCACATCTCATGACGTCACCCCTAGTGCACGTGGACTGTTGTCTTGAAAGCTCCTACCCTGACAAAACTCGTAGGATTCCAGCAGTATGAACCATCAGAGCCTAGCAAAGAAGGTATTGTGCCAAGGGCCCTTTCCAAAAAACTGGGATATTGCTGTCCTCCAGCCAGATCTGCAGTGGGTGATTATCCCATCCTGACCTGCTAGGAACCAGCTGTCTGCAGATCTATCTTTTTTGTCAGTTCCTCTGTCTGTCTCTCTTCTCTTTGTCTTCTTGTCTTAGGATGGTTGAAGATGTGATGTCTGTGTGTTCTCTGTTGTAAGTACATTTAATGCAATCTTCCTTTTATGCCAAATGTGCTTCTCGCCTGCCTTTTGTTTTGGCTTGCAAATCTTTTTTTTATTATGGCTGCTATGATGTACTTTTGTGCCAGGCCTGGGAATGATGGGGCACGGGGTTCCCAGTAGCACAGGTTATTTCTCTTTTTTCATAGTGATTATAATTGCATTAATGAGAATGCTTGACTCTGGAAACATCATTATCCAACATTTGCCTGCTTCTTGGGAATGGAACTGCTTTTCCTCTTATTTATTGGATGTCTTCATCTGAAATCTCAACATTTTCTTAGCCCTTCATACCATTCTTTCATTTTAAAGTGGGCTGGCAGGTGATGGCATTCAGCAGCACTATGGCTTTGCAGAGACCAACCAGTAAAAGCTGGGGCAGGTTCTGCCATCCATTGCTTAGTCTGCTAACATATGAAGTAGAACCATTGGGTCCATTCCAGATTGAGGCTGCAAGAGCTCTTTGAGATATGGAGTTGGCTCAGAATGGAGCCTGTGGCTGAGAGCCATCGCCATGCTGCCCTGGGCCATGTCCTTGTCACTTAAGTCCAGGCATGCTTTGTGTGTCATCTGCAGGTCTCCCTGCCAGGCAGCAGTACAGCTGACCTACTATGTGCCTCTGCCACTCTGCCTCCTTTGGCCAGGAGGGGCCTTGTGAATAGTGCTCAGGGCTCTCAAGTCACAAAAACCTTCTCCCTGTCCTTCAAAGGGAAGCTGGCCTGGCCCCAGGTGTATGGCAGTCCCAGGGTAGGGTGGAGTCTCTTTTCTGCCCAAACGATTGCTTTAGTGTTTTCAAGCCATTTTACAACCATGGAATACACAGCTGTATATTTATATGCATGAATAAATATAAGCCTGAAGCTGTGGTTGCACTATTCTTATTGTACATGCCATAAATAACCATTTTATTACAGAGCAATTTTTTTCACGGTTAAATGCCATTTTGGAAGGTTTTATTGGAGAGAACACAAAGGAAGGAACTTGGTGCCAGATTGTTCTATCAACGTGGAAAGCATGGGAGGGTGGTAGGATCTAAGGTGGGCGAAGCCCTTGCTTTGCTGGGTGTGAGACCCTGTAAGGGCAGACTGGAGACCAGCAGGCATGGCTCTGTCTGCAGCAGGGTTAGAGCCTGCATTCTGCCTGGAAGTGGCTGGCTGCCTGATGGACCCAGGAGGGCTGTTTCTGCTATAAGTCACCAGTTTCTCCTGGGGTCTGCTTCCCTGACTTGCCTTACGTGGCGTTTCTCCCCTCAAATTATCTACATGAAAGAAAG
>PVKA01033416.1:0-25513 GCA_004027165.1 Ctenomys sociabilis
ATTTTCCTACTTGTTTGTTTTTGTACTTTTTTTTTTTTTTTTTTTTTGTCTTTTTGAGACAGGGTCTCACTATGCAGTTCAGGCTGGCCTTAAGCTCACTTTGTAGCTCAGGCTGGTCTTGAACTCACAACAATCCTCCTGCCTCAGCCTCCCGAGTGCTGGGATTACAGGCATGCGCCACCACACCCGGCCCTTGTTTTTGTACTTTTTAGGGAAGGGTCTACAGGGTGTTCAGGGTCTCACTTCTAGATTAGACTCCTAGTGATCCACTTGTTTACAGCCTCCCAAGAGCCAGGATTACAGGTTCACAAAAGACACCAGTCCCAGTCTCAATCTCCATCTCAGCATGCCTTGGGGGTGGAGCTGGCACAGCAGGCCCAGGGATCGAACCCTGGCCATGGCGCTAAGCAGGTGCTTTAATCCACTGAGCTATTTGACTGGCCTAGATTTTCATACTCCTGTTCCTTAGAGTTCGGTTTTCAACTTTAGGGAACACAAACTTGGCACAGCTGACATCTACCATTTCCTTTACATAACCTTCATTCGTCTTTTTGTCAGGGTCTCCTTATGCAATTCAGGCTGCCTTTAAGGTCCCTTTGTAGCCTAGGTGGGTCTAAACTTGCAGTGATTCTACTGCCTCAGCCTCCCAAGTGCTGGGATTATAGGGGTGTGAAACCATGCCCAGCCCTATTTTATTAAAAAAGACACAAAACTAGATCATAGCTAGAGTGGTTGACAGTGTCACCTTGAAAAGTTTAGAAGCTTAATTAAATCAGCAACTGCACAGCCTAGGGTAGCTCATGACTTAAGGATATAAGAGGAATTAAAGGACAGAGTGCTTCATTTCCTAAAGGTTATGTAAAGCTCCAGTCTTCCGTCTTTGCTGTCAGTTTAGACCGTGTCTCTCGGCATCTCTCTGGCCTCCACACTGATGCTTCGGCTTCTGGTGTAGACCCATCAGCCTCCTGATGGCGCTTTAATCAGAACACTTGCACAGAGCACTGCAGTGAGCCCCAGACCCTGGACTGAACCCTTCAGCCGCCAGTGTGCAGATGCCCACAGCATGCTTCCCCATCTGACTCTGGCTGATCCTCGTGAACCCATCCTGTTTTTTCATACATCTGTTCATCTTGTTATATGTTTCTCTCATAAAACTTTGACAGATACAACAGCATTGTGTTTTTTTGTTTGTTTTTTTTTTTGTTTGTTTGTTTGTTTGTTTGTTTTTGTCTTTTTGAGACAAGGTCTCACTATGCAGTTCAGGCTGGCCTTAAGCTCACTTTGTAGCTCAGGCTGGTCTCGAACTCACAACAATCCTCCTGCCTCAGCCTCCTGAGTGCTGGGATTACAGGCATGCGCCACCACGCCCGGCTTACAACAGCATTGTGTTTAGGGGGGCACTGTTTTGCTTTTGGAGGTACTGGGGTTGAGCACTGAGCCTTCACATTGAACTACATCTCCACTACTCAAACTCCTCCATAGTTTAAATTTTGAGACAGGATCTGTTAAGACAGGAAGACTAGGCTGAACTTGTTATCCTCCTGCCTCAGACCCCTAGGGCTGGGATTACTCTCAGTATTTTTCTTTGAAACATATTAGGTACTTCACTATATTGTTCAGAGGTCGTCAAACTTGTCCACTTTCTACATTTCTATGTCCTGAAAGCTAAGCATGGTTTTTGCTTTATGCTACCTTTTTTTTAATGGTACCAGGGATTGAACTCAGGCCCTTGTGTTTGCCAGAGAAATGCTCATTCTACTGAGCCATCTCCCCAGCTCCTACTTTTTTTTTTTTTTTTTTGTCTTTTTGAGACAGGGTCTCACTATGCAGTTCAGGCTGGCCTTAAGCTCACTTTGTAGCTCAGGCTGGTCTCGAACTCATAACAATCCTCCTGCCTCAGCCTCCCAAGTGCTGGGATTACAGGCGTGCGCCACCACGCCCGGCTAGTGGCTCCTACTTTTGTCTCAGTAGCATATATAAAAAGTTTTATTGAGAGCCAGGGAGATAGCTCAGTAGAACAAGTATTTGCCTGGCAAGAGCAAGATCCTGGTTCTGCAAAAAAAAAAAAAAAAAAAAAAAAAAAAAAGTTTTATGAAACAACCACACTCCTTTTTATTACTCAGTGATGTCTTCACACTGTAAAGACTGGGTCGAAATGGAGGCTGCAAAGCCAAAAGGCATCCCCTGCAGCTCTTCACAGAAAAGCTGTCAATCCAGGTCAACGTACTGCAGAAAACAGCTTATCTAGTTAGCTCCTGAGTGAGCCAGATAGCTGGCTCCTACCTAGAGCAAGGGCCTCATGTAGACCTGGGAACAAATCATATCCATCATTAACAGAAGAGATAGTGAAATAGAACTTAAAACCAAGTCGAGCTTTGCCAGGAGGTAGGAGGCTGCCAGCCCCTGCTGAAGGGAGGGGCAGCTACTGCCCACTGAGATCTGAAAAAACTAAAATACAAATAACCAGGTTAGACAGCCGAGCTCCAACGAGGCATTTTAGATCTACAGAGCCACTTGCGGCAGGAGTCCACTGAACTGTACAACTCCTGTGCCCCGCTTATCTCTAAACAGCTCCGGACTCCCCAGGAAGGCCACAAGCTGTTCTTATAAACTCTTAACTCCCTGTATCTGGTTCAAGACTTCACTTCTCCGCATTGTGAGACCATCAGCTCACATTTCATGCAACTTTACTGTATGCTCCTCATAGTTTTGCAATTTTCCCAAAACATTCTGGCCCTTTTCCTTCCCCTTCATAATTTTATTAAGCTTCAGGCTAGCACTTTTTCTTTTTTCAAAATCTTTTTGAATCAAGGTTTCCCTATGCAGTTCATGGGCTTTTGCTCACTTTGCATCGCAGGCTGGTGTCAATTCACTTTGCTTCTCCTACCTCAGCCTCCTGAGTGCTGAGGTTACGGGCATGACCATGCTGCCCAGCATACTACTTTTTTAATGGTCATTAAAAACGCATCTCTGGGACCAGGGAGATGGCTCAGTAGAATAAGTGCTTCCCTGACAAATGCAAGGGCCTGAGTTCAATCCCCAGGTCCGCCAAAATAAGTAAAATAAAATAAAAATGCATTTCCTTGGCCAGGGAGATAGCTGAGCAGCACAAGTGCCTGCCTGGTAAGGGCAAAGTCCTGAGTTCGACCCCCAGTACCAACAAAAAGCATTTCCTCCTAGAAATGCATTTTAATTACCTTCATGATCATCTATAAACAAGCCAGAAAGGCACATTTACGATATTTTAACTGCTACAAAATTACACCAAAAGCAAAAGAAAATCTCATCAGCATTATTCTGCTTCCACAGCCTAAAGGCAAGGCAGTGTTAGTGGCTTTCTAACTACCTTATCTTAGAGTCCAGGTTTTTGTGACTATGTAACAAATGTACCTGCCAAAGTTTCAGCTGGCAAAATAGCAGTGAGTGGGAACAAAGTTAACACTGTAAATGTAGCTTTCTTTGAAAGCACTGTAATCTTACAATTGTTGGCTACCAAGAAAAAGCTAACAAAACGCAAGGAAACACTAAAAACAAGAAATAAACAGGCCTATAATAATTAGCAAGTTTAAGCTTAGTGTGATGGCGCTCACCTATAATTTCGGCATTTGGGAGGCTGAGGCACGAGGACTGTCTATTGCGACTTCGAGACCAGCCTGGGCTACATAGTGAGCTAAAGGCCAGCCTGAACTGCATGGCGAGACCGTGTCTTAATAATAATAATAATAATAATAATAATAATAATAATAATAAAACTTGATCCTAAATCTTTATTTCATGGTCGTCTGATCGTGTTTTATGCAACAAATCGTTAAGGCTCCCAGGAAGAAAGGTTAAACACTACACAATTTGTAAAGAGAATCACAAAACGTATACAAGACCAACTACGTCCTCTGAAAGGCCACACACTAAAATCTCACTTCAACGTCGCTGCACGCACAATGCCCAGGCGGGTAGAGCGAAGCAAACTTCTCCGGCCACCGGCAACGTTGCACCACGCTAGCTCCAACTCCTCCAAGGCCACAAGAGCACTTTCCAAAGCTCAAAGCCGCGAACCTTTAGGCAGCCGCAAGACAGCAGAGTGGGGGAGGGGTCGCTAGCAAGCACAAAAGTGAGGTCTCCCACCTCACACATCCCAAGGGCATCTGTTCTCGCGGCTCAGAAACTTAAGTCGCAAACCCGGAGAACACTGCGCGGCCTCGGCTCTCACCCCGCCGACGGCGTCCCTGAGCGCCAGGGGACGTCGGACGCACAAGCCCGGGCGGCAGCGGGGCCGCGCACCGGCTCTGGAGGCGTGGGAACAGAGGGGCGCGAGGAAGAGCGCGACAAGGCCGGCCCCGGACGCCAGCGCTGGGAGCCAACCGCGAGGAAAAGCTGCCTGAGCCTTGGAAACGAAAAGGCCGAGCTCGGCGAGTCGGAAGTGACGTGCCAGCTGATGCCCCGGGCCCGCCACGTAATTGGCCGCCGCCGCCGCGTCTAACAGCCACCCTCGCCCCGACAGACAGGGAAAGTGGCTGGAAGCCCACAGCCCGCCGCCGCCCGGCCCCACGCCGCCCGGCCCCGCGGGCTCTGAGCCGGGCCCTCACCGCGACCCTCGGCCGGCGCCCGCGGGCCATGGGCTCCGGCGCTGCCTGCGCGCATGCGCGGCCCGCGGCGCCCGGAGCGGTCTCGGAGTCACCTGGACGCCGGCGCCCCGGCCACCTGCCGCCGCGCGCCCTCGCCCGCGCCTGACTCGGGCTGCCCTCCGCGCCCGTGCTGGCTCCGCGGCCCCGCCGGGGTCCCGCCGGCGCACGGTCGCCCGGACTCGCGCGGCGCGGCTTCCGCTTCCGGCGAGCATTGTGTGTCGCGCCGGGGGCGGGGGCGCGGGCGGAGGAAGGAGGAGCTGGCAGCGCCCGGCGGCTCGGCGCCCGCGCTCCCGGACCCGCGGCCGGGCAGGTAGGTGCTCCCCGCCGCCACCCCGGGCGCCGCCCGCCTGCGGCCGGCCCACACGCCGCGCCCGCGCCTGCGTCAGCGGCCCGCACGTAACGCGGCGCCTCCGCCCGCGGGCCCGGCGGACGTTTGCCGCCCCGGCGACGTCAGCGCGTCCGGCGTTGCTTGGCTACCCCGGCGGGCCGGGCCGCGCGGTGCGGGTGAGCCGGGCGCCTGTGCCGCGCTCGCGGAGCTTGCCTTAGCCCTGGCCGCCCGCGGGGACGCGGCCGCGTCCTCTGGCGTTGCTGAGCGGACGGGACGGCCTGCGCTCGGCAGAGGGTCGCAAGGTGGAACCTGACCGCAGAAGCAAAACGCGGACACCCCGAAGTTCGCCTTTCTGAGACCAGGAAGAGGAAGGACCGGCCCCAAGCACCCAGGCCTCACCTTGACTGTCCTCCCCATCCTTCAGCTTCCAAGCCCGTGCTGTCCGTGCTGAACCCTCGCCACTTCTCGCTCACACCACCTTTTGCCAGTGTAGATCCATCCTGGTCCCTAAATGTGCACACCGTTCAGAGCATCCCCGGCGAGGAGGCAGCCCAAGCATACAAGCCTGGGAAAGGGGCAGAGTCTGCAGTCAAAGCCGGGTTCAAATGGATAGAACAAATCACCCGACTGCGCTTCTGTCCTTATAGTAGGGAAGAAACGCGGGCCAAAATAACTTACCACCTCCTGCTGCAAATTGACCATTCACGAGAACCGCCAGTATACAGTCGTTGACCCAACTCACCCAGGGCCAGTTTCTGTCACTTCATAGACCCATCAGCCTTCCTTTGGTCGGGTCCTGTTGCCAGGGGGAGCAGAAGGAAATATGGGCATAAGAGAAATGGACTTATTTCTGGATTACAGTAATTGATGTTTTTAGGATGGCGTGGAGAGAGCAGTCTGATATAAATCAGTCTGATGCATGTCAGAGTCAGGCTTCACCTGAAGGAGATTTGATTGCCTGTTTTCTGTTAACTCCCACCACTCATGAAACCTTTCTTTGCACAGTATGTCCAAAGGAATTAGTTTCCAGTAGCTATTTTGAAAAACTCCAGTCACTGCTGAATATTTAAAAAGCAAATGCTTGTGCTCTCTTCATAAAGTCATGCCTAAATTAGGCTCAGTAGTGTGCTTTCTAGCAGAATTGCTGTGTGTTTACCAGTGTTCAGCAATTCCAAATGCCCAGATGTGCATAAGTCCAAATGAGCTGTGTGAAACAGTTCAGATTTTCTGGAAAGAGATTGGTGCCTTTGTCTAACTCATCGAATTCATTACCCTTTGAAAGAGAGGCCTGTCGGAGACTAGCTCAGGTTCCAGTGGGCTGTAATGTTCTTTTCTATGACTTAGACCAGTGAATCCATATTTGCTTTACATGGGACATCTCACTTCCCACACTCCTTATGGTAAATATATTAAACTAGGACTCAGTGGTCTAGAGCCTTTGGGTCTAAGAGGTCAAATGAGCCTGGGCCACGACAAGTATGAGAGGTTAGAGCCAAAGGAAGCCTCTCTTCTAACGAGTGAGCAGAAGTAAGAGAAGAGATTGAGGGCTATGTGTCAGTTTGCTGAAGAGAAAAAAGGATGGTGGAAGTCACATGAGAAATGGAGATGCAAAGATGAATTTAGTAGAAGAAGAGATGGAAAACAGTAAACTGAGCTAGATCTGGAGTTAATTTTTAACATGGGGGTAAATGTCAGGCCAGAGATGGAAAAAAAAAACCCTCAGCCTTCAACTAATTCTCCTTTCTCTGTCTCCTTCCTCACCCTCAAGTTGAACAATGGAAGAGACAAGTCTGTTAGAGGCTGGGGCCTCTGCGGCCTCCACTGCTGCAGCTCTGGAGAACTTACAGGTAGAGGCAAGCTGCTCTGTGTGCCTGGAGTATCTGAAGGAGCCTGTCATCATTGAGTGTGGACACAACTTCTGCAAAGCTTGCATTACGCGCTGGTGGGAGGACCTAGAGAGGGACTTCCCTTGTCCTGTCTGCCGGAAGACATCCCGCTACCGCAGCCTCCGGCCCAATCGGCAGCTAGGCAGCATGGTGGAAATCGCCAAGCAGCTCCAGGCCGTCAAGAGGAAGATCCGGGATGAGAGCCTCTGCCCCCAGCACCACGAGGCCCTCAGCCTCTTCTGCTATGAGGACCAGGAAGCTGTGTGTTTGATATGTGCCAT
Source organism: Ctenomys sociabilis (assembly GCA_004027165.1). NCBI lineage: Eukaryota > Metazoa > Chordata > Mammalia > Rodentia > Ctenomyidae > Ctenomys > Ctenomys sociabilis. Next base: position 7,118 of record PVKA01033416.1, read on the forward strand.
CTCCCACACCCACCGGGCCCACACCGTCGTGCCACTGGACGATGCGACACAGGAGTACAAGGTGGGCAGCCAGACAGGCGGTGCCAAAGTGGGAAAAGAGGGAGGAGCAGCAGCTTGCCATGCTTCCTGAGTTTAAGTTCCTGAGGGCAAGGCCATCTGGTCCTCACTCTAGGTCCAGAGCAGCGTACAGGGATACTCGGCACCTGGTACTACTGGTCATTTGTCCTCTACACGGAGAAGAAGGGGGGTGCCAGAAGTTTTGCAACACATTTGAATCTTGTGAATATTGGTATGTGTGGTCTTGGAATATATCATGTGTTTCACAAATGAATGAATCCATATAGAGATTAAACTTAGAAAGAACTGAAAAGTATTAGGGCTTCTCATTCCATCTCCCTGCTGGAGATACTTCCCACTGGCACCGTGCTCGAATAGGTGACATCACCTCAGACTGTCCCGCTGGATGGAGCTGGACCAGCTTGTTGTTTGTGCTTCCTCATTAATGGCAGTATGGCGCTGGGCTTAACCTACTGCTGGGACGTGGCACAAGTCTTGAGTAATAGAAACTGGAGGTTTTAGTTTAGTTATTTGTGTTAGCAAAATCTCAAAGTAGAATTACTGCATATGAAATCAAGTTTTGTTTTATTTTATTTATAAATGGTAAGAGCTGGCTATGAGGTCCACTAAGGATGCAATAGAAGAGTACAAAGAGTAGCTTTGGGCTGCAATTGTAGCTCAGTAGAAGAGCATATGCTCACAAGAACAAGGCTCTGGGCTCAGTCCTTAGCATCACCACCAGAAGAGGTGGGCAGAGTTGGGGAAGGACACAGCTTGGTAGCATATTGACAGCCTTCAGTTCAGAGGGAGGGACTCAGTGAGGCGGGAAGCTGGTGGTAGAGAAGAGGAAGCCGACCCGACCCCTCCAATTACATAGAGAAGCGAGGAAGGGTCGGATCACAAAGTAGTGAACTGGGTAGGAGGGAAATGATGAAGTTGGAGGCAAAGTTAAGTTAGAGCATCTGCCTAGCAGGCCTGGGGCTGGTCCCTAGCACCATAAAAGAGCAACACCAGTAACCTCTGAGCAACGGACTTCCTGGTCAGCCCATGTGTCACCTCTCCACTCCCTGCCCCTGCAGGAGAAACTGCAGAAGTGCCTGGAGCCCCTGGAGCAGAAGCTGCAGGAAGTCAACCGCTGCAAGTCCTCTGAGGAGAAGAAGCCCGCGGAGCTCAAGGTAAAGCCAGGTGGTCAGGTTCGTGCTGCTATGCAGGGCGTTTGCCTGGGAGGGAATCAGCCACACTTTGCTGGGTCCATCAGTTTAATGAATCCAGTTTTGGTTTTTAGAAAAATAGTGTTGATGGGGATGTAGCGTAGTGCCAAGGCACTTCCTATAAATGTATTGTTCTTTCAGAAGTGATGACATTTAATTAGGCTTGTTTGTCAATAAATACTGTACTTAAATTACTTGTCATGAATTAAGTATTGAGGATAAGGAAATAAGAGCTGAAGGACAGATAAAGTATTTTACCACTGATAAATTGAGGGAGATTTTGCCCCTTGGTCTCTGCTAGAACACAAGGATAGGCTAGGGATGGCGACACCCATAATTCTGGTACTCTGGAGGCTGAGGCATGAGGATTGCCCCATGTTCAAGGCCAACCTGGACTACCATGAAAGACTGTCATAAAATCAAAACTAAAAGCAAGGATAGCAGTTTCTTAGGGGGTTAAGGAGACTTATCTAGAAACTTCACAGGGAAGAACAAGGATGGGGACTCACCAAGAGGCTCAGGAACTGCCTGGTCACGTGGGTGCCACATTCGCGTCACTCGTAAGTTAGGCTATGGTGGCTCCTTCCTGGGGTGACCGTCTCATCCCCGTTCTCTACCTGTAAATCTCTTTCACCTGGGATCTATCCTCGGATAAAAGCTTCTTATGCAACCTTTCCTGGCCCTTTAGAAGTTAATTTTCTTACACTTCATTTAATTTTACATCTTTTTATAGCATTACTGTATTCGTAGCATGATATTTGGGTATCTAAATTATTCTATTGGACAGTGAAAATCAGTAATAGTAGCAAAAATAATAACTGGTATTGAATTCTGGGCACTAATTTATGGGGGTGTTCATGAAATTCCAAATTGACAGGGCTGTGTAAACCTTAGGGTTCTGCCAGACTTGGGACAAGAAGGGCACAGAGAAGCTACAAGACAAGGAAAAGCCCCTGCAGCCATCTCTGACACAGGCAGACTTAGATGCTCTGTGAGGTCGGTATTATGGCCCCTGCACCCAAGAAACAGGCCTTAGCGAAGTGTCTGGTCAAAGATCCTTACAGCCAGGAAGGGGCACAACCAAAACCCAAGGGGCACTTGTTCCTCCGGAACCAGCACCAGGACTCGGCAGGCCCTGCATTTGGCGCTGGGGAGCCAAGACAAGCGGACGTGTCCGTCTTCCTCAGGTGTAGAAAATAGATGAGGGCCCGGCACCAAAAGCACAGCTCCACGTTCAAAGGCAACAGAGAAGTCTAACCTTGTGAAAGGCCCTAGAAGTCACAAGTTTTGAGAGTTAAGGTTCAAGAAATTAAATACAAATTTTAAAGTAAAAATACTAATATTTTGGACTGGAGAGATAGCCTGGCAGGCACAAGGACCCAGGTTCGATCCCAGTACTGCATGCAGAACCAACCCCCAAGCCGGGCCAGTCGCAGCCTGGCTGTGATCACGCACACACACGCTGTGACCCCAGTGCTGAGGGGGCTAACGAAGGAGGGTCACTTGGGTCTGAGTTGCACAGCAAGACCTGTAGCACAAAGATAAACTTCTTAAACAATACACCTGAGAAATTTAAAATTTGTCCAGCTGATTCTTAGTCACTGGTTTTCTTTCTTTTCTACTTTTTTTTTTTTTTTTTTCCGGTACCAGGGTTTGAACTCAGGACCCTGCACTTGCTGGGCAAGCACTTATTCTACTGACTATCTCCCCGGGCCCCCTCTTTCTTTTTTTACACAGGGTCTTTTGTGCAGCTCAGGCTGGCCTTGAGCTCACTTGTAACTATTCTCCTGCCTCAGCCTCCCGAGTGCTGGGATTACAGGGATTACATGCCACCACCTGGGCCTGATTTTCCTTCTACTGCCGATCACCTCTTGGAGGTACAGAAAGGGAAGCTGGGCATAGTGGCGCACGCCCATAATCCCAGCCCCAACTGAGGCAGGAAGACTGCTAAGAATTTGAGGGCAGCCTAAACTGCATAGGAGACCCTGTCTTAAATAATGATGGAAAGAAAGATAAAATCTCCTAAGAACTTCACAAAGCTTAACACAGCTATCTTTTTTTATTATAAGTTGTCCCACTTGTCTCAAAAACTGACCCAAAACGTTCCTGTTGTAACCATTTGAATTCTTCTTCCTCCCTTACTGTCATCTCTGCCTCCAAATCGGATTGCAAGCCCCGTTTAGAAATAGTGTGCAGGGCTGGAGGGGCAGCTCAGCGGCAGAGAGCCCCCCTAGTCCACTTCTGCCTGCCACAGAACAATGCACAAAATGTAACTCACTATGCCGAAGTGAGAGTTTTGGATGGAGTCGCTGCCTCGTTTTAGACTAGCACGACCTCCACATATTACCACAGAATAGTAAAATGCATAGGTTAGGCCATGACTGCCCTGACAGACTAGAGTGCAGTTACAGGGCCGCCCCTCCCTACATGTGAAATAGTCCCCAGTGCTGTCGAGTTCACACTGGGGTTCATGAGACTCGGGAAGTAGCGTACCTCTTGGGGACGTGAATATTCAAAATGGTCAGTCTGGAAATGGTTTAAGAAGATACAATCTTAGCCACACCTGGTGGCTCAGGCTTGTAATCCCAGTACTCAGGAGGCTAAGGCAAGAAGTTAGCTCATTCAAGCACAGCCTAAGCAACTTAAGACTCTGTCTCAACATTTTTTAAAAAATACGGAAGAGGGCTGTGACTGGCAAAAGCCCTGGTTTAATCCCAGTCCACTGCCACCAAAACAAAGTGCCAGAGGTTTAAGTACATGTGCTGGCATAGACAAAATGTGTTTCAAAATAACTAATTTATTAATGAATTTTCAGAACCTGTTCCTGAAATGGGAGCTGCCAATTCTTTTTTCTTTTTCCCCCGGAACTGGGGATTGAACTCGGGCCCTTGTGCTTGCCAGGAAAGTGCTTATTCCACTAAAGTCATCTCCCTGGCCCCCTGGGAACTGCCAGTTCTTTAAGGTGACTTGAAACTGCTAACAGCTTGAGCCCTGAAATCAACATGGATGCTTTGTTACAAGCTTATTGACTCTGAGAATATTCCAGCTCCGGTTTTTACCAGTTTCTGGTCTTATACAAATAATGACAGTCTTATCTTTTAACTGTCTGGTGTTTGTACTTTTCTTAACAGATTGCATAAGCTAAACTTTGGAGTTGGGAATAGCAGAAATATCCAGTTAATCTCTGTTAACTCTCTTATAGCTTCAGTATATTGCATTACAACATAAAAGGACAATCTTTTGAACTGAGGCAAAGAATGGTTTTTATTTTTATTTGGCAGAACCGGGGATTGAACTCAGGCTCTTGCACTTGCCAGGGAAGCGCTTATTCTACTGAGCCATCTCCCTGGCCTAGAATGGTTTTTAAAAGACTGGATTTTTACTCTTCCTTCTCCAGAGCCGTCCCAGGGCGGTGGGGTGGTAGCACTCGCTGAGGAGGGCAGTGGGGTGACAGGCCGGCCCTGCTGCCCGCACCCCAGCACTCCTCTCTCTCTCTCCAGAGACTCGTGGAGAGTCGCCGGCAGCAGATCTTAAAGGAGTTCGAAGAGCTTCACAGACGGCTGGACGAAGAACAGCAGATTTTGCTTTCGCGCCTGGAGGAAGAGGAGCAGGACATCCTACAGCGACTGCGCGAGAACGCCGCCCTCCTCGGGGACAAGCGCCGGGACCTGGCCCACCTGGCCGCCGAGGTGGAGGGCAAGTGCTTGCAGTCGGGCTTCGAGATGCTTAAGGTTCGCCCCGGACCCTGCAGAGCCCCTCGGGTCGCGCATGCTCAGTGTAGCTTTGCCCAGGGCGCCCACTCGCTCTGCTTCGCAGGGCACGGCCCTTCCAGACGCAGAGGACTTCTTCTGCAGAAAGGTCTCTGGGTTCTCCCATAACAGTCTAATCATTTTGTGCTGCTGTGTCTTGTCGGCATTATGTTGCACCAAAGGGAAAATGGACTCCTTTGAGAAGCCGTCTAACCTGCTCAGTGTAAACTGCATTCTAAGTGTGTGAGTGCGGCTGCCGCTGCTTTTCAGTCCTATGCCTTGATTCATCTAGTGCTTAAAAAGAAGACTTTAAAGGACACCTGAAGTTATGTGTGAATGATGCTGTTTTCGTTGGGTCAGTGATGCCTCTAGCGTGTTTCCTGATGCTAGCGGAGCAGGAGCGCAGACCCTCCTCCTAGAGACCCGCACTGCAGTCAGGGGCCTCACTGGGCACGTGCATGTCGTGTTGTTTGGTACCTACTCCCTTGTCCTTTCATGACGTGTGTTCCACTTTCCACATTAAACTGGGAAATCCACACAAGACAGAGATTTGTCTTCTTTGTCTTCTGAACCCCAAGTATTCGCAAGTCGGATTGGCACACACTTACTGTTTGTTAACAAGTGCCAGATAGGAGCTGCCAGACCAGTGGGAAAGTGTGGCTTGTCCTGTGCTGCCAGTCTGGAGTTATCTGTGCTGGTCCTCGAGGACATGGAGGTGTGTGGTTGGTACTTGGGGGACAGAGTGAAGAGCAGACACAGTTCCTGTCCCTTGCAGGAAGCTTAGGCAAGCATACAAGAAACCACTGTGATGAGATGCAAATTACCAAGTTTCCTGAGGACCAGCAGTTGAAAGTGAGCATAGGCTGGAAGAAGTGGGCTCAGGTCCCTCTAGAGCTCTTCCCCTTGCATTGTGATTTGCCATTTGCCTTGTGCCTCTTTTATAGACTTAAAACTTTGGGGAGGAAGGGGAACCTTTTGCCTTTAGGACCCTTGAATACCAGGACCAATCTTTCTTTCTTTCTCATTCCCTCTAGGATGTCAAAAGTACCCTGGAAAAGTAAGTGATTCTTGTCTCTCTCTGAGCAAGTTAGCCCATGGCTTAGAGATTAAGGAATCCAGTCAGAAGCTGGGGGAGTGAGGAGGGGAAAGTCAACCCGTGTCTGGCAGAACACAGGAAAGGCCCTCTCACCCAGGAGGCAGGTAGAGGGCAAACCCTTGGGCCAACCATCCTTTACCCTGACCCCATTGAGCTTCAAGACTTGGTAAGAGAAAGATGGTAAAGTCCCTTTGTTGTCCCTGTAGACAGAATTATATCCTAACAAGATAACAGGAGTTGGGGGGGGGGGGGAGATCCATTTGCATGAAGATAAGAATGCCCCCCAGAAAGTCCTGAGGCTCAGTTTAAAGATCGAAGTTTGCCTGGGGGATGAAAGAAAGTAGTTTTCTTCTGGAAGAAGTGGGAAGCAGCCAACTTTGGTTTCTCCCTAAGATCCAGCACCTGATCACCCCCTTGGCTGGGCCTCCCTGACCCTGATCTTTCTTCCCCACCTCCTTATCCCTCCTAGATGTGAGAAGGTGAAGACCATGGAAGTGACGTCTGTGTCCATAGAGCTGGAAAAGAACTTCAGCAGTTTCCCCCGACAGTACTTTGCCCTAAGGAAAATTCTTAAACAGCTAATTGGTGAGTTGTTCCCAGAACACTACTAAAAGGAATCACCAAGGAGAAAACCCTTAGCTCCTACTTACACGGCTTCTAGTTACTTCACGCCATACCCACCCCGCCCCTACCTGGCTTCAGTCTCATCTGAATCCCAGAACTCAGAGGCAGAAAGAACTCAGAGGCAGAAGAGGTCTCAGACATTACCTGGTCTTAGATACCCCTTGCCTAAGTCAGCACGCAGAAAGGGAAAGTAATTTACCTAGGTTGTCCTGCGGAGTGACCATCTCATTTACCGTCTCAGGTGGGACAGCCCTGAGAGTGAAAAGGAGTGTCGCTAATATTTATGAAGGAAAAATAGTCATAAATGATTCTGAGGAAACAAACACATCCTCGGCTGTGCCTTATACTTCACGCAGTGAGATAAGTGATGGTGGAGGTGGGGAGAAGGTGGGGCCAGAGCCAGGACTACCAGCCCTGCAGAGTCCAGAGGTGGTTGTTTAGCTTAGGGTCAGCAGGACATAAGGCCATGGCTCCCTCCCCTTTACCAACTCACCCAGTGTTCTGGGCCCTTGAAGGAACCAGGCTCTAAGGCAGGCTGGAAAGATGAGGCAGGGGCCTTAGCTATTCCCGTCCTCATCTAGCTCCCCACTCTGGCTTCTCCCGCCAGCGGATGTGACCCTGGACCCTGAGACCGCCCATCCTAACCTAGTCCTGTCGGAGGATCGTAAAAGCGTCAAGTTTGTGGAGACCAGACTCCGAGATCTCCCCGACACGCCACGCCGGTTCACCTTCTACCCTTGTGTCCTAGCTACTGAAGGCTTCACCTCAGGCCGACATTACTGGGAGGTGGAAGTGGGCGACAAGACCCACTGGGCAGTTGGTGTGTGCCGGGACTCTGTGAGCCGGAAGGGTGAACTGACTCCACTTCCCGAGACTGGCTACTGGCGGGTGCGGCTGTGGAATGGGGACAAGTATGCAGCCACCACAACACCCTTCACGCCACTGCACATCAAGGTGAAGCCCAAGCGGGTAGGCATATTTCTAGACTATGAGGCTGGCACGCTGTCCTTTTATAATGTCACAGACCGCTCACATATCTACACATTCACTGATACTTTTACTGAAAAACTTTGGCCTCTCTTCTACCCAGGCATCAGGGCTGGTCGGAAGAATGCTGCGCCACTGACCATCCGGCCCCCAACAGACTGGGAGTGACAGGGTGGGACGTGGGATCCGGTGGGCAAAGCAGGGTCCAGAGCTGTGGGCTGTGTCCTGTTGGGACGTCTCAGTGTTGCCTGGCTCCAGTCCTGAGTCATCCTGGAGAAACACTCCAGGTGGTTTCCTTCTCCACGGCGGTTTCCGTGGAGAAGTACGTAGGACTGGGGTGCATGTCAGCACGCCTGTGTCTCCCTCCCTGCTGTCAGGGTGGGGAGCTGGTCCCAGGGGATGACCTCCCCAACATCTGTCAGGTTCGGTAGTTGCACAGGGACAGGTTGGGAAGGAAGCAGAGGCTTGTTCAGAAACAGTCTGTGGGAGGGTCTCGTTTTGCCGGAACCAGAGGAGAAAACGAACCTCTAGGGGCTTCCTTGACCCAGAATGATTTGTTTTTGAGGAAAACTACAGGGGTCTTTGTGCCTCAAAATGGATGTTATTGAATGACAGCTGCCATCCTTGGTCTAGAAGTTGAGTTTATCTGGGGGCAGAGTCTGCAATATGGAGGTTAGAAGAAAGATTGGGAAGAGAGCTAAAGGAGCAGATTCCTAGTAAACCAATGAAGGGAGGGAGGTTTCTTTAGGCTTCTATTCCCAGGCTAAGGCTGCCATAACAAGTAGGATTGGCCAGAGGTAATGTGTGGAGAAAGGGTAGGAGAAAGAAGCAACCTTCAGCAGAACTGGCTCAGCATCTGCTGCCTCACAGTGAGTCCAAGGGGTGGTTCACCTAGCCCTTCTAAGAGACAAGGTGGAAGAGGCCCTGCAAGACACCTCCACCTACCACATTCTCCCATGGGAGTGTGGGGAAGCGTCAGGTATTAGAGGAAAAAGAAAGGCTATCTGCCTGAAGCTCGGGCCCTATGAATTGTTATCCAGTTGCTGCTCCCAAATTGTCACCTGACTCAGGTGTCCAGTGCAAAGGGAAAGAAAGGTAATGGAGTCTTTCTTGAGGACAGGGTAGAAGAGGGTGATGCATGTTGGGAAGGGCCTTTTGCCTGTGCATCTGACCCAGAACCAGTGTTCATAATAGCCTTTCACATGTTGTCGCCACACTTCACCCTGCGCCATCAGAGAATGTATGTCATTTTAATGTTAGGCCAAAACAAACCTATAAGGTACATATGTCGTCAAGGTAAAGCGATGCATGCAAACCAAACTAGAACAACCTGGATTGTCTGCTGCTTGAGTAAGCTTCACAGAAGACAGTCAAGAAACTGCAGTGAACTGCGGGCATTTCGGTTCCTCCTACCACCTCAACAGGACTGTGTCCTCTCCTCTTCTAACCTTTGTGCCTTGACTGTGGTTCTTTGTGGCAGGAGGCTTTGGCTGGTAAAAGTAATATGGAGCAAAGGATCCACTGAAGTGACCTCTGTGTCGTGTGGTGATTTGATGGTGATCTTCCTTATGTTGATGTGCAGAGTCTCTATTACTTAGTGCAGGTCTGGGTTGGCTTGCAAAAGTTCTGTCTTGAACTTCACCCGGAGGAGGTTTCTGCTCAATTTCTTCCTCAGGGCTTACAACCTGGATTCTCTGCCCAGCCTGGAGGGCTCTGACCAGGGAGGTCATTCCCTCCTCTGACTTAAGATCTCTTTCTGAGAGTCCTATTCTGCCCGTCCAGCCGGCATCTTTCTGCTTCTGACCTCAGAAACTGCTAGTCTTAGCAAAATTAGGTAAACTGACAGAAGGTCAGAGGCAAGAGTATGGAGTGGGCATGCTCTTGACAGGTTTCTGTGCTGCCCCTTGCAGTAGGGGGTGGAAACAACAAGGTGAAGGAATGGCTACTGGGTATTCAGCTCAGTAACGGCCAATGTGTATGTCTGGTAAGTGGAAAAGTAGAGGTAAACTGCCTTCTGAGATTACAAGCCTCCATCACCACCCTCAAGATCCTTCCCCGTTCACCGCCATGGGCAGCACTGCTTTTATGTTTTGTTTCTTCTGTTGCACATGACAGTTCTTTCAGGCCGTAGATCCCGGGGCACCTGTCTGTGGCATCAGGTGGAACCGGGTGGAAGGTCTACCTGATTGTAAATGGGGCGTGATCAACTCCCCACCCTACCTTCATGAAAAATCCAAACTTTTTTTCCTAAGAATGTTTAGCAGTTTTGAGATCAATTCCCCCGTTAACCTCTGGTTTATGTGATCGTGGATTTGAGGGCAAAAGGAAAGATCCAAAACTGAATTGTAGTGTTGTTGGTATAGTGGTTAGCATAGCTGCCTTCCAAAACTCAATTGCAGACCAGGGAGACTGCTCAATAGAATAAACGCTTCCCTGGCAAGCTCAAGGGCCTGAGTTCAATCCCTAGTTCCAGAAGAAAAAACTCAATTGCACTCTGGGATGGGTTTGCAAACAGGCTCAGGCCAGGGCATGGGCCCAGGCACCAGGCTTCCCAGGAGGCCTTGCGCGGGAGGCGTGATTTGCAAGAAGGCCAGTGAGGCCTCAGACGCAAACCACACATTTCCCACGAATCCTCGCGCGGGAGCGGGGTTGGTAAGGTGTGCCGCTGAGGCTCTGGGGGCGGGGCTTGCGAAGGGGACCAGTAAGGCCCCGGACCCAGACGCTGCGCTTCCCGGGAGCACTTGCGCGAGCCGGGGGCGTGGCCGCCGAGGGCGGGTGGCCTGCATGGCGGGCCCGGTGAAGGACCGTGAGGCCTTCCAGAGGCTGAGCTTCCTGTACCAGGTAGGCGCTAGGTGCCTCTCGGGGAGGGAGCCTGGGGCGGCCGGCCCGCCCGCGAGTGACCGCTCTCCGTCCCCAGGCCGCCCACTGTGTCCTCGCCCAGGACCCCGAGAACCAGGCGCTGGCGAGGTTTTACTGCCACACGGAGAGGACCATAGCGAAGCGCCTCGTGCTCCGACAGTGAGGCTGCGGGCCGGGGCTGGGGCCGGGGCCGGGCGGGGTGCGCGGGCGCCCACTACCTTTGTCCCTCCCCGCAGGGATCCCTCGGTGAAGAGGACGCTGTGTCGCGCCTGCTCGTCCCTCCTCATCCCGGGCCTCACCTGCACTCAGCGCCAGAGACGTGAGCGCCCTGCCAAGGGAGGGCGCGGGTGGGCGCGATGGCGCTGCTGGAGGCCTGGCTGGGCAGGCAGGCTTTCCCGGCGCGCACGACCTGGGGCAGTAGGAAAGAGATGCTGCTGCAAGAAGCGTTTCGCCCGCTCGTAACAGACAGGTGTAGTGCGGCATAGGGTTAGGCCCCGTCCCCAGCGCCTTTCATTCGTGCATTCAGGAAGCCAGTACCTTCTAACGTGCACCAAGTGCTAGAGTCATCATTCTTACTGAAATTACAGTGGATGGGACAAAGGTAACAAAGCCATGGAGAAAACTTTAGTCGAGGAAGTGGGGTGATGAGTTTCTCGTGCCAGTCAGTGGTGGTGAGGTTCATAATAAAAAGTAAGCAGGGGAATTCCGCCCTGGGTGAGGATTGCCAGAGGATTCTGTACTGCTCAGGACAAAGCCTCGAGCGGAACACCTTTTCTTTTATCTCATAAGCTTGAGCACTCTTGCTTTTTTGCACTTTTATCTCAGGCCGCCGGGGACAGCGCTGGACAGTGCAGACCTGCCTAACGTGTCAGCGCAGCCAGCGGTTCCTCAACGATCCCAAGCATCTGCTCTGGGGCGACCGGCCTGAGGCCCAGCTGGGGAGCCAAGCAGGTGACAGACATGGAGGCTACCCCAGAGGATAGGGATGAGAGGGGACACAGAGACGAAGAGGACACATAGGCAGCCTCTGGCTGGTGTAAGGGGTGCTGCAGTCTTAGAAAACTAATTCCCCTCCTCTGATTCCGCTCATCTTACCAGATTCCAAACCACAGCCTCTGCCAAACACAGGGCACCTCATTCCCACGCACCTGCCTAAGGAAAAAGTCCAGCCTCAGGCTCGAGTTACCAGCAATGAATTAACTCATCTTCCAGATAAATAAAATTTAGCTGTTTCACTTTGCTTGATGCTGTTCTTTGGGTATTTTCAAACTCAGTTCCACCTTCCTCTGATTCTGTGTCCCTGTTTAACATCTCATTTTTCCTTAGCACTGCCCACTGCAGGAAGACCCCAAACCTTGAAATCCCTTCAGCCACTCTCATGCCCAGGGCCACAGCTCCAGTGCTGGCCACTCCTTTCTTGGTGCAGCCCTGTGTTTGGGACTTGAGCTCCAGAGTGTCCTGCAATTTCTTGAGCCTTCTCAGGGCATCCTGTGTTTGGGTAGCAGAGATTTGGGCCACAAGGCTGGCCGATCCTACTGCTGCTGTGTTAAGGGAGCGGGCAGGTGGGGAGATGTGAGAATGCCTGTCCTCTAGCAGATGCAGTCAAGCAAGAAAAAATATTGAAAGGCATCCTGGTCGGAGAGGAATGAGGAAAGTTGTTCAGGAAATTATAATCTGTGTGAATAATCATATGGCATATATTTTTGTCTTTTTTTTTTTTTTTTTGTCTTTTTGAGACGGTTCAGGCTGGCCTTAAGCTCACTTTGTAGCTCAGGCTGGTCTTGAACTCACAACAGTCCTGCTTCAGCCTCCCAAGTGCTGGGATTACAGGCATGCGCCACCACGCCCGGCTGGCATATATTTTTAAAACCTTCTATGATTATTAAATTCAGAATGCAGAATACAAAATAAATACAAAAATCAGTTGTCTTTTAGGTACAAAAATTGTTATTCTATATCCAATTGGAAATTTATAGTAAAATCAGTGCTGTTTACAAAGGCGATACAAAATACTTGGGAGTAAGTCTCACAAAATAATGAAATGTCTATATGTTTGTGTTTATTTTTTGGGGTTTTTTTGGTGGAACCAGGGATTGAACTTGGACCCTTGCACTTGCCAAGAAGCACTTATTCCACTGAGTCATCTTCCTCATCCCCTGAAGTGTCTATATGTTAACAGGAAATATTTCTCAGAAATCCAAATACAGAAATACTTGGTTAACAACCAGCTCCAAGCTCGAATTTTCCACTTTCTAACAAAAGGTCCAAAACATCTACTCAGTGTTACTCACTTTGTATAACAGTTGGGCTGAAAGTCTGATTTGAAAAATACTGTCTGGCTGACAGTCGTGCATCTTGCCTTGTTTTTGTTTTCTGTTTTTTTTTAGGAAAGGGTCTACAACAGTGTTCAAGGTCTCACTACTAGATGGGATTGCCTATTTACAGCCTCTCAAGAGCTGGTATTACAGGCACTTTCCACCACGCCCAATCTCAATTGCCATCTCTGCATGCCCCAGGGGAGGGACCAGCACAGCAGACCCAGGGCTCAAACCCCAGCCCCTGCCTCCACTTGCAGGCACTTTGATCCACTGAGCTATTTGGCCAGCCCTGCCTCACTTCTGACACGAGTGACAAATCAGTGTGAGTGCCCCCATCACCCAGGTAATGTGGAGTGCTCGTCTTAGTGTGTGCAGGTATTCATCCTTGGTTTTTTTCTTTTACACTTCATCATAAAATATTGTAACCATGGCTCCAGAGACCGTGATACCAGCAGTCAAGCAAAGAGGAAAACTGAGGATCATAATAAGGAAAGATGTCATTAAATTTGCTGAAGCCCTGGAAAAATGAATATATATGTGTAATTTAGGGGCCTCAGAACCAATTATTTGGTTTTCCATGGACATGTTCAGTTCTTGAAACTTTCAATATTTAAACACAAATTGAGAATTACTTGAGTTTGACAACTGAGCTGCCACTGTAGATAGAGAGATGTCATGTTCATGAATTAGAAGACAGAATCTTAAGATATGCTTGCCCCATACGGAGGCAGTGCAATACTGGTAAAAATCTTAACCCTTTTCAGAATGATTCTGAAAGTCATATACAAACAGCCAAAACAATTACAGGACTAGAAAGCTTTGAACTCTTAAGACCTATAAAGGTGATAGCAGGCGGGTTATACAAAACTACATAAAGCAGGGGTTGGGGAGATGGCTCAGTAGAATAAGCGCTTCCCTGCAAGCACAAGGGCCTGAGTTCAATCCCTGGTTCTGCCAAAAAATAAAACTCCATAAAGCAATTGAATGTAAGTCCAGAAGGAGAGCCACACAGCATGGATCCCTCATTTTTGCCAAAGCCAGTTAGTTAAAGGAGTCTTCAGTAAGTGCTGGGCAAGAAATTGAAAATAAGCCTCAGTCAGCCATCTCCCCCGTGCTGATCCCACCCCTGCCCCATCAGCCTGGGGATGGGTGGTCTGCCCTGTTCTGGACAAAGTGTCGAGCAGGTCCCCGCAGGACCTCCTGATGGACGTGCGTGGTGTGCAAGGGCAGCATGGGTGCCGGGCTCAGTGCCCTGCACGGGCGACACCAGACACACCCATGGCAGAGCAAGGCTGCCGAGGGGTCAGGGATCGCCGGTGTGGCGGTGAGCCCACTGTATTCTGGTTTTGTTTGAGGTTGTCTGTGAATCCAAGCTGTAACTAGGCACCTCTGGGAGGTTACAGTCTTTGCTGCAGGTGGGAGGGGCACTACACTGTAAATGGGACACAGCAGGTGCCACCCTGCTGTCACCACCCCCCCCCCCCGCAAAAAAATATGTGACCAACAATCCTATCTCCAGTAAAATCACTCTCAGGTGCTGGGCCCTGGCTTCTCCCTGAAGGAGATCACCCTGACCTGGCAGAGGGATGGGCAGGACCTGACCCAGGACATGGAGCTGGTGGAGACCAGGCCTGATGGGAGTGGAACCTTCCAGAAGTGGGTGGCTGTGGTGGTGCCTTCTGGAGAGGAGCAGAATTACACCTGTCATGTGCAGCATGAGGGGCTGCCTGAGCCCCGCACCCTGAGATGGGGTAAGGGGGATGGGAGCCCAGGGCCCCTTGCTGAGGAATACAGGAGCTGTTTGTTTGTTGCAGTAAAACAAAAAATCATATGCAGTAAATAAGCCCTCAATATGCTGATTTAATCCTCAGGGGAGAAGATTTTAAAGGGGTTAGGGAAACAGAAACAAAAGCAAGGCTGGAGGACAAAGGAGGATCACACAAACTTCGGGAGACTGGTGAATATAGGCAGGAAAGAAGGAAAAAATAAAAGGAAAATAGAATGACCATAAAAGATAAATAAATAAAACTACATTCACACAAGATCAAACAACTAAAAGAAGACAATGTCCACTTCTAGGTTTGCCTCTGCTGTTACTGTCAGATAATGTCTGGAGACAGTGCAGATCCGTGTTCGTTTAGCACAGCAAGCCAGAACTGGCCCTATGGAGGCTACTGCATGATACCCTGAGCCTGTGCCTGTATTTCCCCTGAAATTCGGGCTGATTTCTGGCTGTGAGGCTGGAGCCAGACCTGTTCCAGCTGCCAGCTGTGGGGCTGAATTCAGCTGGAGCCACTAGACAGACCCCTTGGTTGTCCCGTTCTGAGCTTGGCCAAGCCCTCTACAGTTTCCCAGTCAGTTGCTCTCTGTCCAGTCAGCACCACCAGCCAGCGCAGTCCTCCCTCCCACTGCATAGTGAGTTCAAGGCCAGTCTGAGCTCAAAAAGACAAAAAAATAAATAAATTGCATGTCTTTTTTCATTCCTATCAAAAGGGAAAATTATAGCTTAAATTCTACTGGAGAGAGAAGTAAAAAAATAAGATCCAAAGAGTTCCATGGAGATATTTTCTAAGTGGAAGAATTCCCAACTAGACCAATAGGCCTGACAAGTCCTTGTTTTCTAGGAGAAAAGCTTCAAATCTCAGTTTCCAGGGCTGGGGAGATAGCTCAGTAGAATAAGTGTTTGCCTGACAAGTGCAAGGTCCTGAGTTCAATCCCCAGTACTGCAAAAAAAAGGCTAGAGTAGGAATTAGTTTAGTTAACAACAAAGCAATGTTCTTTCTTTGTACTATAAGAGAACCTGAAGACTTCTTCCACAAACAAACCCCAGTGTCCAATCTTAAGATCAGTCTTGTCCAGTCTAATGTAAAAGATTAGGTAAAATGTGTCCATAAATATCAAAAGTAGTTATGAGAAAGCCTCAGCTAGCTTTACAAGTATTTGCATCTCGATCCACTGACAATGGCCGCCAGAATCTCAGACTCAGCACTGAAATCCCCACTCGTGCACGCAAAGCACATGACACCCTCACACGATGTGTTCCTCATGTGCTGAGAGGGTCTCCTGCTCCTTTCCCTTGGCCTCCCCAGCCATTCCACATTCAAACACTTTTGAACTGAAACTTAACTCGGATTTTTAACGTTTATGCCCATACATTAATGTTTGTCCTAACCTTCTCATATTGCACTGCCAAAATCTGAAATGTGCCTCAAAGGAACCCCTAGGTAGAGAGCTGGGCATGGTGGCACACACCTGTAATCCTGGCCCTTGGTAGGCTGAGGCAGGAGGATCATTTTGAGTTTGTGGTCAGCCTCAACTGCATAGAGAGATCCTTGCTCAGAGAGAAAGAAAAACAGCCCCAGGTAAAAGAAAAGGAAGGTATGATTTCAAAATGCTAAAGGTCAGGATTCAAGATTTCCAAAGAGATCATACTTTATTTTACTGCAGCAAACAACAACTAACAATAAGAAAAACACTTGGATTCTTTCATACATGTTGGCCAAAGAATGTACAAAAGCTGTGGAGCTCTCACCCTCCTCAGAACACCAGGATTGCTGCAAATCACACCATCCTTCAAAGGCAGGAAGAGGCTGTCAGGGTGGAACCCAGGACTCCCACCACTGTGTGGAAACCCCAGAGCAAGAACGGCTTTTAAAGCCTGCATAGCATTTAAATTCACAAATTTGCTCAGAACAGAACTTAGGGATGTATTAACTACAAAATCAAAACAGGGTTGTGAATTTACTACATTCATCCAGAATAAGTGAAATACAGATTCTGACATAGATGTGTGAAAGCCCAGACCAGTGGACTGGACCTGCGTGCTTCATTTGCTCCCAGCTTGTGCACACCACTGATGGCCACCGCTTCCCAAGCCAGCTCAAGGCGTCCCTCCAAAGAGGCCAAAAGAAGCACCCGTACATGAACACATGCAAATGCCAATTCTAGAAAAGACTGTGAGGTAAAAGCAAAACAAAAAACGATGTGCAACATCTTAAGCCATTAAAGCAACAAAATAAAAAATCACTGGCTTATTACAACTATTGATAAAAAAAATCAGAAAGTTAAAAATATAATCTGGACCAATACAATGCACATCACTGGGAGAATTTTTTATTGTCTGTAAAGAACTCTTAAGGCACTAACCTGAAGAGGCAAACATAAAGTAGGCAAATTCAAGTGCTTTCTATTAAGCCAAGTTTTATAGAGCTAAACAAAGGGCAAAAGACAAAGTGAGAAGAAAAGAAAACAAGCCGGGGACTGGGGCGATGACAGTGCAATAGGTGCTTCCCTGGCAAGCACAAGGGCCTGAGTTCAAGCCCTGGTTCCCCAACAAAAAGAGCCAAACAAAATAAATAAATACACAAAATAAAGGAAACAGATGACAGACACGAGAGAAGCCCCATGTGCAGAGCCAGACAGAGCCAGGGGTTCTAGTGCAGCTCCGGGCTGCTGATCGTGGGAGATGCAGTTCCTGCCTGCTGGCGTACACGAGCTCTTTGGTTTGGGAGCTGCTAGGATACACACACCAAGAGGCACCGCAAAGTCCCAAAGGGGAAAAGCGCCACCCAACAGCATCCACACGACGCTAGTCATAACGGTCCGAAGAGGTCTACCACGATGAGCAAATACAAAACGTAACAGCGAGGGGCCGGCATACAGTTCAGTGGCACAGCTCCAGCCTGGCAAGCACAAGTTCCTACATTCAGTTTCTGGAACAGATAAATAAAATCAAATAATAAAAAAATAAAATAGGGGAGCCTGCCCATTAGCTCAGTTGTTCAAGCCCCTGCCCTCATGCAAATGCAGTCAGATGCAGGACACCACCTGTTCAGTTCCCACCTCCACCTGCATTACCAGGCCCGCCTTGAAGGCACCCTGGGGGGGGGCGGTGTCATTCTCAGTTTGGGGGACCAGGCAGATAGCTCAGTAGAATAAGCCCTTGCCTGGCAAGCACAAGAGCCTGAGTTCAATCTCAGGTCCTGCCAAAGTAAATAAATAAATAAATGTCTTGCAAATTAAAACTGTAATTTTGTCTAAAGTTTAGGTGCCAAGTCTTTCAGTCACCTGGACTGGACAGCCAGGGCTTCCTTGCATTCCTTTCTGGGGACCAGCCAAGCCACAGGCAATCCAGAATCATGGTTATGGGCCAGGGAGATCACTCAGGAGAATAAAAGCCTGCCTGCAAGTTGAAGGTCCTGAGTTCAATCCCCAGTACCGCCAAAAAAAAAGCCAGAATCATGGTCAGCCTCCGGCCAGTGTCACTAAGCCCTTCCACTGAGACTGTGGACACATCTCATCACCTACATCGGTTCTCCTTCATGCTCGCCTCCTGTGCTTTCCTCCCTTCTGCTCTCCTCCCTTCTGCTCTCCTCCCTTCTGCTCTCCTCCTTTGTGCTCTCCTCCCTTGTGCTCTCCTCTCTTCTGCCCTCCTCCCTTGTGCTCCCCTCCCTTCCGCTCTCCTCCTTTGTGCTCTCCTCCCTTGTGCTCTCCTC
>PVKA01033417.1:0-24396 GCA_004027165.1 Ctenomys sociabilis
ACTAAAATAAAATAAAAGAAACCTAAAAAAAAATGGTCATTGAAGATTTCTATGAAATAGTACCAATCCTATGTCAGGTTAAATAAGTATTTTTTTTTCATATATATGTGTGTGTATGTGTGTAAAGGACAGGGAAGAAGCAGTATAAAGTCAAACAAAAATTGAATATACTTTTTAAAGTTTCTAATACTAGGAGAAGATATCATATATCTTTAGATAAATTGTAATTTAAAGATATAGTATAAATCTTAAAAAAATTAAGATGAAGCAATATTCAGGAAATTAAATACTAATTAATTTAAAATTAAATGTTTCAGCCGGGCGTGGTGGCGCATGCCTGTAATCCCAGCACTAGGGAGGCTGAGGCAGGCGGATTGTTGAGTTCGAGACCAGCCTGAGCTACAAAGTGAGCTTAAGGCCAGCCTGAGCTGCACAGTGAGACCCTGTCTCAAAAAGACAAAATTAAATTAAATTAAATTAAATTAAATGTTTCAAAACAATTGAACTAAGAAAAAGTTTTCATGATAATAAAGAAATACAAAGACTAAAACATAAGATAAATGTTGGAATGACAGATAAATAGCCATCACTTCTGACAGGTTGGGGATAGGATATCACACAAAGTTCTTATGTGTTGTGGACATGGATAATGACCATGACATTTACTGGTGGCCAGGTGTCACTTGTGGGACTGAGTTTCAGCGATTTCCTTGAAATCCACCCTGTAGTCCCATATGGAATCTTGACCCATAAGGTGCAAGAGAAGTCCATTTGTTGAGTGTGCTGATGGAAATATTTTGCTGCTGTATACAAAAGAATAAGTGAAAAACTACTATTGTATACCTCTTATTCTCTTGTGTTTGCCCTATTTGGTGGGTTCTTTCCATTCTTGTTCATGGGGTTGTGATCATTTTGCTCCTCTCTAGAACATCATGTAGTAGTTTGTGTAGGCTTGGCTTTGTCATCATGAAATTCTTTAGTAGCTCTTTGTCATGGAAGTATTTTACTTCTTCATTATACTTGAAAGAGAATTTTGCAAGGTGGGTTGGAATTTGTTTTCTTGCAAGACTTGAAGTAGTTTGCTCCATGCTCTTCTTGCCTTGATGGTTTGTAAAGAGAAATCTGCTGTTATTCTGATGAGTTTTCCTTTAAATGTGATCTGTTTCTTTTCTTTAGTGGCTTTTAGTATACTGTTCCTATGCTGAATTTCTGGGATCTTGATTACTGCACATTTAGGTGTGGTTTTAATTGGGTTGATCTTATTTGGAATTTTATATGCTTTGGTTACCTGAATGTCATATTTTTTCCCCATATTTGGGAAGTTTTCTGCTATTACTTCCATCCTTATTCTTTTTATATAATTTGTATTGACTCCCTCCTTCTCATTGATGCCTATTAATCTCACATTGTTCATCTTTGCATTGTCTTGCAGATGTTGAAGTATTTTTTCTTGAATCCTAGTTGTTTTTAAGAGATCTTTGCTTACTTTTTCACTAGCTGCAATGGTGTCTTTAAGGTCAGAAAGTCAATTTTCACTTGCACTCAAACAGTTTTGCCAGCATGTGATTGAGGTTTTAATTTCCTGTGTATCACTTTGGATCTGTTTCATATATTCTATTTCTTCCTGTATTGCTTATTCAGAGATTCCATCATTTCTATATTCTGCTCTATTTTTTTTTATCAGTGTATTCTTTAGAAGTACTTAGTACTTCTTTGATTATAGTTGTTACTACATTTTTTGCTTCAGAAATTATTTCTGATCTGATTTCTACTATACCTTTCTGCAGTTGATTCTTTACTCCCAATGCTATTATTTCAGAGATTTCAGGTGTGTGATTTCCAATTTTCTCTATGCTAGTGTCTTCTGCATTTGTACTGGGTGGACACGGGGCCTGAGAGTGCTTTTTGTTCCTTCTCTTTATCATTTTGTGTACCACTGATTTTTGGCCTTTGTGGTAGATCTTAGATAGTTATTACCTTAGCACCCGGTCCAGATCTACAAAGTTCAGACTCCTCCTTGGGTCTGGCTGCTGTGCTGCACTTCTTCCTGCTACAGCCTTGGAGGTGAACCTTTTTGTCACACTGGCAAGATGTTGTGCTCCTGAATCACCTGGGTGGGTCTTGCCTCTAAATTCTTTGCAGCGAGTTCTGCTGAAGGGTTCAATGCTGGGCCTGCGCTCTGGGTCACTTCAGGATCCTGTGGCCCTGGCAGTCTCACTCGCACGCCGGGCCTGTGCTCTGGGTTGATTCAGGTTTTGGAGGACCATGGGCAGTTTCATTCACCTTTTTCATTTCTAATTGAATTTATATAGGTCTTTTCTTCTGTTCATAAGTTTGGCTATTTGTCCTTTTGAAGAGTTGTCGCGCACAACCTCGCCGGCAAGGAAGATACGACACCCAGCTCTTCTTTCTGCGGTTTATTCAGGACCCCTATACAATCTTCTTCTGCTTGCCTGCTCCACTCCTCCACCGCTCCTCCCCGGGCAAGCCCTCCCCAAGCTATATACCACAAGGCGTCCAACCCTGGAGTGACACGTGGGCACAGCTGATAGGTCCAGGTACACGGAAGCAATGCCCTAGTCTTAGCCTTAGCCAAATGAGAAGTTGTTTGTTATATAGAGCACTCACCCCCAGGTGGGGGTGGAAGGCGGAAGCCAGCGCCATCTTTAAGGTGTGGCTGTGTCTTTAAGGTATGGCTGTGTCTTTAAGGCGTGGCTATTCGCAGCTCTCTACAGTTCCCCCTTTTTGTTTATAGCAACAGGCAAGAACAGAGGCCGGATCCCTGTTGTGCAAGGACAGAGGCTGACTCTTGCCCAGGTGCATTGCACCCAGGGAGTGTCAGCGCTGTCCGATGCCCTTTTTCACAGGGGTGGGGTGGAAGGCATCGAACCCACATGCAATCAGGCATGCTCTCCATGGATTCCGGTTGCGCACTCTGGTTTCCACGTGCAGTGCTTTGCCTCGCACCCTGTGCCGGTAAACTATTTGTGTAAGGTGGCCAGCCATACACTAGGGGACTGTTCAGTCTCAATGGCTATAAAGGCTTGAACTATCATGGCTGTACCGTGACCCTGAAGGAACCTAACACGGCAGATGCACCACAGGCAAACCAAGGATATCAGCACCATCAGGCCAGCCAGAGCTCCCATTCCCGCCCACTCTTTCAGGTGATTCATGGCGATGGAGAACCATGAAACCAGGCCCTCTGCTAATAGTTCACCGTCACGATGGCCATTCTCAGCTGTTCCATTAGGCCATCAAATTCCCCAGTCCAATTGCCTGGCATTATGGCGAACCGTCATTGGTCTTGGAAACACCGACAGGGTTTTCCATCTCACCTCTGATGTCCCCTGTTGTAGCATCAGGAACATCGTGAGGATCAGTAGCAGCACTTTCTTCTTCATTGGTGGTGTCCTTCTTTTCATATTGGGCCTTTCTGGTCAGGCGTTCAGGTACCCACACCGGATCTCGTTGGTCCTGAGGGAAAACACAAACAGCCCCTCATGCCCAAGTCAGCATGGGGTCAGGCCCTCGCCAGAGGCCTGTTAAAATGTCTTTCCATTTCACCATGCCTTTGCAGGCACCGCCAGGCTCATAATGCCTGTCAGCTGCGGAACGCCCTTGAGCGTCCAAATTTAAAAAATTGATGGTGAATAAGGCTAGAGAAAGCCTCTCCTTTGGGGTATGGCCGTAGCCAACTCCCTCTTTTTGTTTTTGTAAGCACTCCTTAAGAGTGCGGTGGGCACGTTCTACGATGCCCTGTCCTTGTGGATTATACGGTAGACCATGAACAAGTTGCACCTCCATCTGGTGGCAGAAGGAAGTGACCTTTTGACCCATGTACGCAGGTCCATTGTCTGTTTTTAGCTGGAGTGGTTTTCCCCATGCAGCCCAAGCTTCTAAGCAATGGGCAATGACATTGTGTGCCTTCTCCCCAGACATGGCTGTGGCATGTAGAATCCCTGAACAGGTATCTACCGACACATGTACATATTTAAGAGTTCCAAATTCTGAGATGTGCGTCACATCCATTTGCCACACCTTCAGGGGAAGGAGGCCCCGAGGGTTCACCCCAACACTCGGGGGGACCTGATGGGTAACACATTGGGGACAATTAAGCACAATCTGCCGAGCCTGCAGTGGCTCTCCGCGGCTCGTGGGATGCCGGAGAGTTGGCCACTGATCCTGATGTTGCTCCCTGCCTTGACTCTCCACTGCCCCATATATTTGTGGGCCCTGAGGTCGGGGGCCCCATGGTCCGTTTTTTGGACAGGGTCCTGTGGAGTCCTGACTTAAAAGTTGACCATTTATGTCTTTTACTGAGCGGCCTTCATTGGCCCAATGCTTTCCCTTCTTGCATCTAGGGTACTCCCCAGGCTGGGCTGGGCTCTGTTTCCCTTTTCAGGGCAGTCCCGTTTTAGGTGCCCCTCTTTTCCACATTTGTAACAAACGCCCAAATTCTTTTGGCTTCCCCTTTTATTGTGGGTCAGCTGAACCACCGCAGCCGCTAAGCCAGCATTGGTCAGTGGTCCTCCCAGCTCTCTACATGCTTTCATCCAAGCTTCTATTCCTCTATTCTTATAGGGGGTGATGGCTGCTCGGCACTCCTTAGTGCATTGCTCAAACACAAGTTGTTTAATCAAAGGCATCGCCATGTCCTGATCCCCAAATATTCTACCCGCTGCTTCCATCATCCTAGCTACAAAGTCAGAGAAGGGTTCCACGGGGCCTTGTAAAATCTTTGTAAGATTACCACTCACATCCCCTTTGTTTGGCATGGCTTTCCATGCCTTAATGCCAATTTTGTTAATCTGTTCGTAAACTTGAGGTGGGTAGCCTGTTTGCGCATTAGCGAAAAGGCCTTGGCCGAGCAACATGTCTCTGTTCCAAGCCTGATGTCCTGTGGCTTGATTAGCAGCCTCCTCCTCTGTAGCAAACTCCATTAGATAAACCTTCCAATCGAGATACTGACCAGGGCTCAAACACACCCGAGCCAGGCTACTCCAATCCCCTGGTGTCATACAATGTCTGCTTAGGGCTTCTACCTGGGCTACAGTAAAGGAAGCTGTGACACCATAAGTCCTAACTGATTCAGCCAAGGACTTAATCAAGGGCTCATGGAATTGCTGTCCCTGGGCGTCCTGAAATACAGGGAAAGCTAGGGGGAGTTCCAATCTTACTGTTCTCCACACTTCTGGATTAAAGGAATGCCCCGAATGACCTCATCCTCCGCTGTCCCAGTAGGGTGGTGGTGCCGTGGGCCCTGCCTCATACTCTGGAGAGGAGCAGCATGGCTCCTCTAAGCCCAGCGCTTCCTTTTTCTCTCGACTTCCCTTTTCTTTAACCTTTAATCTCCTAACTGCCTCAGCAAGCATTAAGTCATCCTCCTCTGAGTCAGTGGACTCAGGAGGCTCCGACTCAGGAAGATTGGGGTGCAAGCCCTTTCTTCTTCTCGACCCCCTTTTACTGCCTGCTTTTTCTGACCTTTCCTCCTGTAGCTGTTCCAGTGCTACCCGCCCACTCTCCATTGTCTCACTGCAATGCCGGTCCTCTAAGTAGTCTGGGATCGGCTTCCAAATTAGCCTTAACAGCTCCTGTAGAGCCCAAATCACTGGGAATGAATAAAAAGCCCCCATTATAAAATCTTTTTTATTTTTATCTTTAAACCCACTCGTCAGCGAGTCTTATCAGTCAGTTTTTCTATTCATTGATTCTTTGGATTGCTTTTCAATCCTCAATTTTGTTATATCCATTCTGATCTTTACAGTTTTCTTCCTTGGGTTTGAGTTTGGACCATTCTTACCTTTTTAGGATCTTGAGGTGTGTATCATTAGGCCAGTTATGTGAGCTCACTCTGGTCTCTCTCACCTCTTAGGTCTACTTTTACTGTGTCCCATAGGTTCTTGTATGTGGTATTGGAGAATACATAGATATATATGTATCATATGAAAGATGGAAAAGAAGCCAGGGAACATGGGGAATCGATAAAGTGAACAGAGAGAATAGAATACAGAGGAAAGAAGGCTGAAAAGAGAGATCAAGAGAATAGAATAATGGGGAAAACAAAAATGGAAAATTAAAAGATAAAATTTTGATACAGAAGTAATAATTGAAGAGAAAAAGAAAACTGATAAACCTAGCAGAGACACACAAGTTAGAAAACAACCTCTATGTGGCCACTATATCATATGGCCTATTGTCCCCACAGGTTCCTTCCTGATATTGTCAGTCTCTTTGAAGGTGGTCAAGCTGTTCTGTCCCCTACCTGTTGGCTGCTTGATTGAGGACTTGGGAATGATGAGGTCTGTTAATTTTTCTATACCTGCCTGATGGCTGAAAGCTCCTTTGGGCATGGCAAACTGCAGGTGTTTGTCCCTGTCCTGAGATCCAACCATCTCAGTCAGTTTAGGAAGAGGAAACTGTGAGCTAATTTGCCGTTGTGTAGCTCTCCACCAGCTTCTGCCAGTGACCTCTTGTCCCCAGTTCTCTTGCCAGGGGGAAGATCCTGAAGTTGTTTCCGTGTACTCCCTGAGGTGGCCTTCTATCTACCACAATTGTCACCAGAAACTCTCTGTCTCAGCTGACCCTCTCTGCTCCTTTGCATTCAGATCCTCAAACATCCCAACTCAAGAGTTATGCTTTCAATCTGCAAAACTTGGCCCCATCCCTAGGCTTTGTGAGAGTCTCCTTTGCCCGAGTGGGGATTGTTTCAGATTTTTCTGGTGTTTGAAGAAGCAATAGGAAAGTGCCCATTTCACAGATCCTTTCTGCAGTTGTCTCTTGTGGCCATCTCCCACCAGTCACTGTGGTAGTGTTATCAAGTAGTTCCCTCTAAAAGTAGCTTACCAATTAAATGTTACCAGGTTCTGGGTGGCTCCCCTGTCCCTCTGTAGGAGAATTCCAGGTTCTTCACATCTCAAAAAATAATTGAACAAAAGGAGCAAAAAGTGCCAGCCAAGGTTATTTGAAAAAAGTAAAAGTGAAGAGTGAGGGGAAAAAACCCATTCTGCAAAAAGTTTGGGCCAAGTAAAAGGAGCAAAGACAACATAAAAGGATACCCTAGAGAAAGTGGGGAGGGGGCTACCAGGAGGAGATCATGACAGCAGGCTCCCATGGCACTGTTCTCCTTATAGGTTATCCCAGATCACAAGGAAACTGTGAGAAGGTCCACATGTGGGTCCTGAGAGGTATGTAGGATACCCACGCCTCAGGAAGACCTCAAGTCCAGGTCTTCCTATTGAACACCTGCTCAAGTTCCTAAGAGAAATAAGTACACATACAGGAGTTTGGGAACTGTTCTGTGTGTGACTTCTGGGGTTTTGCAATTAACAGCCCCCATTTCCTTCCCCAGCAGCTTTGCTGTGCTCAAACTGCCCACCACAGTAGGCTGACTGTAAGCCCTCAATTGTTGCTCTGTGGCTTTTGAATATTGGAGCAGCTTAGTCTTGAGCAGTTCATCTCTTCCCAGAATGGCTCCTGATGAATCACTTGGAAAGATGGTGGGAGTTGTAATGGATTTCTTCTCCAGCTCTCACTTGCCATGTGGAAGGAGTTACTTAGAATAAAACTCCACACTGAATTTTCAGTTTACAATAGCCATGGGTTTTTCTTGGGGCCAGCTCTACCAGTGCAATCCATTATTTCTTCTGGGGGCTACTGACCCTCTTGGGGCTTATTTTATATTTACAGAGACAGCTAAGCATTGCAGCCTCCTTTCTTTTCTCTGCATTGTCTTGAGCTTCTTTGTGATTTCTACTTCTTTCACAAGCTCTTTCTTTGTTCTGAGAGTTTTTGTTCCTTTTCTCTTTGCTAATTGTTGTTTTCCAGGTGTCCAGAGTCCAGGTCCTGAAGAGGCTATGATATGCTGCTGGATTTTATGCCACCATCTTCCTGTGATGAAATTTTTATTTTAGAGTCAGTCTTTTGAGTTTCTTGGCATTTCATCCACTCCAGCATCTTTGTATTAAGTTACTGACAAAGTACAGAAATTTGGAGGAGTAATGTTGCCTTGCTTTTCCATTGCTTTGTATTTATATTGAGATTTTTGTAAAGAGTTATCTCTCTTTTATTTGAAGGTCATCTTCATCTTTTTTTGAGGCTAGATCCCAAACCTCTGAGAAGGAGATAACTAAATGTAATGATATTGATAATGCAAAGTCAATGGAGATATTGACACACAGTAAAAACAAAGTTATTCCATCCTAAATAATAGAAATTAGCAACAAAATAGAAACAAAGAAAAACCAGATATTAACACTCAATAGAAGAAACAATTATGCCATAATCAATAATAAAAATCAGCAGTAATAATAACTGAAAAGCTAAAAGTCAAGAAATTTAATAGTAAGCAGATAAAAAGAAAGAAGTAAAATTTGAAAAGGAAGATGAGATGGAAGATAAGATAAAATCTAAAGACTTATTTAGGACTGGGGAAATAGCTTGGCTGTCTAAGTGCTTGCCTGGAAAGCACAAGTACGTGGGTTCAATCCCCAGTACTGCATGCCATTACATCCTGGAACCCAGGGTTCCTGTTGTGTAGCCATGGAAACTGGTGTGGTGGCACATGTCTGTAATCCTAAAACTAGTGAGGCTGAGACAGGATGATCACTATGAGTCCAAGCTGCAAAGTAAGATCCTGTACCAAATAAAAAATTAAAAATATTTTTAAAGAATCCTTTAAAGGGGGCCTGCAGAGATGGTTCAGTAGAATAAATGCTTCCCTGGCAAGCGCAAAGGCCTGAGTTCAATCCCCAGTTGTGTCCAAAAAGAATCCTTTAAAAAGTAAATATAATTAGGTAAAAGTAACTGGAGGAAGACAAGGAAAAAAGTAGATGGGCAAAACAAGCTTAACCCGAACAATAACCCCAAAAACAAATGAAAAGAGAAATTATTCCAAAAATGTATCCATCTCAGCTGGGCATGGTAGCATTTGCCTCAACATCTTGGGAGGCTTAGGCAGGGTGGTTTAAAGTTTGAGTCTGAACAATTGAGAAAATTTAGAGATTTTTTTGTCCCTCAAAATTAAAAGGGCTGTGGTTGTAGCTCATTATGAAGACCCTGGGTTCAATTCCTAGTAATATACACACACACATTCTCTGTCCTATCAATTTGTGATGGATATTTTTTTGGTGGGCCCAGGCTGCCTTAAGAGCAGATCTGATAAGGCATGAGGATCTTGGGATTGAACCACAGTATCCTGAGCCTGACTGCTTTTGCTTAAGCAGGCACTTAAACCACTGAGCTAATGGGCAGGCACCTGCCCTGCCCATCTGTTAGGGTAGGGAGTTGCAACTGGTCTGCTGTGTTTCCATGCCCACTTTTTCCTGTGTGAAGCAGAGTCCTGCCCTATTACTCCCACCCTGCAAGTGCAGTTAGAGTCTGTGGTACCTTTTTTGCCCCAGGGCTCTGCTCGCTCCAGAGGCTTTTGGTGTTGATCAGGTTAGTGGGTGGAGAGAGCAAACAGACCACCGAATTTTGTGCTGGAAGGAGGCACAGCATGGAGCTAAGCAGGCCCTTGGACTCAATGTGGCACTGTAACACTCAGCACCCCAGAAAACCACATGCCACCTGCCTGGCTTCTCACTACCACAGGGAGACCGCTATGTCCTCCACAGCCTGAGCCCCCTGCTGCTTACATGTCTCAAGGGATCTGTGACTGCTGTTTTCCCCCCACCCTAGGTACTATGGTAGGATGACCCCAGAGACCCTGATTACCTGATTCCTGGACTAGCTCCATGCTAAATCAATAAACCCCTTCACAAAATGGCTCTTGATGATATTTGCTTTTAAATATGGTGGACGCCATGGTAGGTTTCTTGTTTGAAGCCATCTAGCTATGTGGAAGGGGTCATTTTTTTCAGAATAAAACCCATACCGTGTTTGCAGCTAACAATAACTGTGGGTTTTTCCTGTGGCTAGCACTGCCAGTCATTATCAGTAGGGCTGTGGGGCTCCTCTTACCTTGTGCTGCTTTGCAGCTCAGGCTAACCTGGAACTCATGGTGATCCTCCTGTCTCTCAGCCTCTGGAGTGCTAGGATGGCACCATCATGCCTGGCTTATACTGTGTTCTGTTTCTCCATTACTTGTCACTTTTCTGGTGGCTCTTTCTTGATTCCCAGAGCTCTCCTTTGCTTTCTCTTTTCTAAGTAGTTCTTTTCAGGTGTTTCAATTCTAGGTCCCAGAGCAGCTGTGCTTTGCTGCCAGCTTCTATGGTACCACTTTTTTTTTTTTTTTTTTTTTTTCTGTGCCAGGGATCAAACTTGGGACCTTTTGTTTGCCAGGCAGGTGCTTAACCTGCTGAGCTATCTCCCCTAGCCCATACATTAGCACTTTTGTTCCTATGATGCTTTTTAAACAACCAAGTTTTAACTTGTTCGATTTGGGTGTATTTCCTTTGTCTCTGGAATGTTTTTCTTTATTCTTTCTTTGAGTTTACTTTGTTCTTTATTCTAATGTATTGGGTGATGCTGAGATTGAGTTTTAATTTTTTCCCAATGTATATGCTGAAGACTATGAATTTCCTTTTAGGAATGAATTTGATTATACCTTACAAGTTTTTGTTTTCTAAACAGGATCTCAGTAGTTCAGATTGGACTTGAGCTCACTATGTAGCCCAGGATGACCTCAAACTCATGGCAGTCCTCCTGCTTCAGCCTCCAAGTGCTAGGATTAAAGAAGCACACACCTATAGGAGCACATACCACCATGACTGGTTTAAATGATTTGAATGTAAACTTCCATTGCCTATTTTGATCACTCCTTGTACCTGTCATACTGCGCATCGCAATAGTCCTTATTCGTTGCTGTGTGCATTCCTTTTTGCTAATGCTGCACAATGGTTATCTGTTCTGCTGATGATAGACATTGAGGTTCTTTTGCAGTGGGTCTAAATAGTGGTGTTGGAGACTTTTCTGTATTTTCACTGCACAGGTATGTAATTCCATTGTACATATAACTGGGAATGGGATTTTTTGTTTTATAGAAAAAAATATTTAGGACAGGGTCTACAGGGTCTCACTATGTAGATTTGACTTGTAGTAATTCTCCTGTTTTAAGCCTCCTAAGTGCTGGGATTACAGGTGTGCACCACTGTGCCCAGTCTCAACTGCCATCTCAATGTGCCCTGCAGGTGGGGCCAGCATGGTCATGGTACCCTGAGGATTGAACCTTCGCCGTTGTGCTCTGCCTAAGTAGGCACTTTAGTCCATGGAGCTATCAGGCTGGCCCTATATGTTTTTAAAAAAGTCACTGCTTTAAAATGTCTTCTGTAATGGTTTTATCATTCTACTCATCATGAATGAGCTAGTTGATCATATTCTTCCCTATACTTACTATTATGATAACTTTTTAATACTCTTTATTTTGATTTAGTCATTTTGGAGAAGTGGAGCAGTATTTTATACTGTAATTTTAATTTTCTTGGTGCCTAGTTAGGTTGTACATCTTTCTGTGTATTTTAATATTGACTATTTCATTATTATTCTTGCATAAGTTCCTCTTTGCTTTCTTTGTTTATTAATACAGGCCTATGACACACAACAAATACTATGTTAGCATAGTGGAGAATTGGTACGTGCACATATCATGTCTTGATCCTTTTTTTGCTTCTTCCACCTCCTCCAGCCCCAGGTCCTCTTCCCATTTGCAGAAACCTTTGCTTCCTAGCATTTTTTATTTTGCTCTCTAAATTATTTATACTTTGATTTTTCATAGGAGAGAAACCATATGATCTTTAACTTTCTGTTTCTGATTCATTTTATTTAGCTTTATAGTCTCAACTTGAGTCCATTTTCCTACAAAGGACTCAGATTTATCTGCTTTTATGGGCCAGTAGCACTCTACCTTTTCTTCATCAATTCATCCACTGATAGGCATATAGGCTGCTTCTAAAGTGTAGCTATTTTGAGTTGTGTTGCTGTAAACATGGATATGCATGTATTGCTGTAATATGTCTTTAACTCTTTGGAGAAATTACACAGAAGAGGTTTATCTGGGTGTCTCAGTTACTCTTTTCTTGTTGCTGGGGCAAGTACCCAGTCCCCCAAATGAAGGAAAGGTTTATGTAGCTCTCAGTTACTGGAGGTTTCAGTCCATACTCAGCTGGCTCCAAGGCAGAATGACACATGGCAGAGAGCAGCCATTCATGGCAGTGGAGAAAAGCAAGTGCAAAATGGAGAAGCAGCAGCAACAATGGCTACAGAGAACAGGTGTGTCTCCTTTCTGTTGCATTCAGGCTGTAGCACTCACACCCATAATCCCGGCAGCACTTGCACCACACCCATAATCCCAGTGGATCATGAGTTAATCACAGACTTTAAAAGTTTGTCCCATGACTGCATGAGGGTTTTGGGGGGGATAACTAGACACAAACCATAACCTTGGGTTAAATGGGATTTCTGTTGTTGGCCTTTTGAGGAATGTCCACACTGTTTTCTTTAGTAGTTATACTAGTTTGCATTTCCTCTAACGATGTGTAAAGTTTCCTTTTACTCTACAACCTTACCAACTTTTGTTATTTGATTTTTTGGTGATAGTCAGTCTTTCTGAGGTAAGATGGAATCTTAGTTATGTTTTGCATACATTTCTCTAATGGTCAATGATGGTAAACTTTTTTTTTTTTAATGTACCCATTGGGCATTTGTACAACTTCTGAAAAGTGTCTATTCATTACATTGGCTCATTTTTTTTGTTGTTGTTGTTATATTTTAGGGAAGGGTCTACAAGGTGTTCAGGGTCTCACTACTAGATCTGACTCGAAGTGATCAGCCTATTTACAGCCTCCCAAGAGCTGGGATTACAGGTGCACACCACCACACCCAGTCTCATTGGCCTTCTCAGCATGCCCTGGGGATGGGGCTGGCAGGCAGACCCCAGATCAAGCCCCTGGCCCCTATACCTGCTGCACCTGCTTGCAGGTGCTTTGATCCACTGAGCTATTTAGCCAGCCCTAATTTTTTTTTTTTTTTTTTTTTTTTTTTTTCTGTACTTAGGGCAGGATCTACAGGGTGTATAGGGCCTTACTAGTAGATTGGACTTGTAGTGATCCTTCTGTTCTCAGCCCCCCAAATGCTGGGACTATAGGCAGTGCCCCCACGCCTAGTCTCAATTGCCTGTCTCAGCATGCACCAGGGGTGGGGCCTTCATGGCTCTCTAGGGATCAAATCTGGTTGCTGTGCTGTGCCTAAGCAAGCACGTCAGTCTGCTGAGCTAGCAGGTCAGCCCCCATGTTTTGATTAGGTCATGTTGTCTTTTTTTTTTTTTTTCTTTTTGAGACAGAGTCTCACTTTGTTCTTTTTAAAAAATTAATCTTATTGAGAAACGAAGAGCAATGAGATAGTTTGAAAACCAATTAGTAGGACAGTTTCAATAATTAACACATTGCATATGGTTGTCTTCATAATGGTTATTCATAGTATAAGATGCAGACATAATGTCCTGTCCTAACACTATTAGTATAAATCTTTCTTCTCATTGAATTAAGAGAAAGTAGCTGTAATCTATCCTATTTTGTATATACAGATACAAAATGGTCCTTCATTTGTATCCCTCCCTTTTTTGTCCAGTTTTGTCAGAGATGGGTATTCTATTGCCATTTAAATATTGTAAGTGTGTGAATTCAGTAAAATAATCCAATATAGTCCAGTAGTCCATAACAGTAGTGGGTTATCTGCAGGACTGGCAATGTCAGAAGTTGTTGACTTGAGCCTTTTACAGCTCAGCATATTAATATGGCTTTACTTTTTATGTCTTTTTTTTTTTTTTATACTTTATACTTTTCTGCTGGATGGTTAAGACCAAGATAAAGCAAGACCTATATAACAAGAAATGCAACTTTTGTACCTGCCAAGGCCAGTCAAATCCCCTCAGGATTTACCCTGAAACCCTGTACCACAGTTTGTAGATCCTTTGTCAGTGTCAGCCATGTGGATGAGTCACGGCCATTGCTTGACCAATTTGATCTCTATGAAAGTTACTTTGTTCAATTAATCAATATGTCAAGTCCCCCCCCATCAGTAGAGTGCCATTTTTATCTATGTAGCTTTGTAATATGACTTGAAATCCAGGATTGTGATTCCTCTTTTGCTCTTGTTGGCTCAAGACTCCTTTTGATATTTTAGATCTCTTTGGGTTCCATATAAATTTTAGGATTGTTTTTCTAGTTCTGTGACAAATGCTCTTGATATTTTGATTAAAATTTCATCAAAAGGCCAGGGAAATAGCTTGGTAGAATAAGCGCTTCCCTGGCAAGCACAAGGGTCTGAGTTCAATCCCCGGTTCTGCAAAAAAAAAAAAAAAAAAAAAAAAAAAAAAAAAAAAAAAAAAAAAAAAAAAAAAAGTATATATATCCTTTTTGATAATATGGCAGTTTTGACAATATTGAGTCAGGCTATTTAAGAACAGGGAATGTCTTTCCATTTTCTAATATCCTCTCAATTTCTCTTTTCGGAGAAAACGCTACAGTTTCCTTTTTTTTCTTTTTTGAAAGAATTGGGGATTAAGCTCTGGCCCTTGTGCTTGCCAGGGAAGCACTTATTCTACTGAGCCATCTCCCCAACCACTCCTATTTTTTGTATTTAGTATAGGGTCTTGTCCTGCTTGGACTGGTAGTGATCCTACTGTTCTCAAGCCTCCCAGCACTAGGATTACAAGTGTGCACCACCGTGACTGGACTCTGTTGAGTCTCAGCAAGCCTGGGGGCAGGGCTGGTGCAGCATGTGGTGCAAGGATCAAACCAGGGCCTCCTTAGTCCATTGAGCTATCTCTCTGGCCCTATAGTTTCAATTTAAAGCTCTCAACTTCCTTGATTGGGTTAATTCTTAGGTGTTTTTCTTTTTTAAGGTACTGTGAATTGGATTGCTGTTTGGTATACAGGAACACTATTGAATTTTTATGTATTTATTTTGTATCCTATTATTTTCCTGAACTTATTAGTTCTTTTTTTTTTTTTATGGTATTGACAGTGGGTTTATGTGGCTTCAAAAAATGTTAATTCCATGTTTTGAGTACATTGTGATTACAGTCCTCTGGGGGAGTTGGCACACGTACAGAGCACATCTTGACTCTTTTTGTCATTCCCTCCACCCTTTCCCACCTCTGTCTCTTGTTTTCTCTTCCACTGGTACAAGATCTAGCACTGTATTTTCTGTTATGTCTCTCTTTATTTATATTTTGGTTTGTTATACAAGATAAAGGATATGATACTTAAGCTTGTATGTCTGATTTATTTCCCTTAACATGGTCTCAAGATGCATCCATTTTCCTACAAATGACTCAAGTTTATCCTTCATAAATGGGCTCTTACCAGTTTGAGGCAAGGGCTTTTATACCCATTTCATCAGGGTTTTTATCACAAATGGATGTTGAATTAGGTCAAAGTTTTTTTCTGTGTCTATGAAGATGGTCATATGACTTTTGTCTTTAGTTCTACTGTTTAGATGTTGTATTAAATTTATTAAAAAACATTTATTGATTTATGTATGTTGAACTATCCTTGCATCCTTGGAATGAAAACAGCTTGGTCATGGAATATGATCTTTTCATATATTTAGTTCAGGGTCTACAGGGTCTGGCTACACAGACTGGACTCATAGTGATTCTCCTGTTTTTAGCCTCCTGAGCACTGGGATTACAGGTGTGAGCCACCATGCCCAGTCTCAATTGCCTTCTCTGTGTGCCCCAGGGGTAGGGCCAGCATGGCATGCCAGGGATCAAATCTGGTCCCCGTGCCTGCCTAAGCAGGTGCTTTAGTCTGCTAAGCTGTCTGGCCAGCCCTGAATATGATCTTTTTTAATGATTTATTGCATTTTGTTAATCAGTATCATATTGAGTAGTTTTGTATCTCTGTTCATTAAGGAAATTGGCCTTTTCTCTGTTTGAAGTCTTTGACCTGTTTTGGTCACAGGTTAATGCTGGCTTCTAGTAAGGAGTTTGTGGCTGCTCAATTTCCTGTTTGACATTCTGCTGTGTTGCCTTTCTTTCTTTCTTTCTTTCTTTCTTTCTTTCTTTCTTTCTTTCTTTCTTTCTTTCTTTCTTTCTTTCTTTCTTTCTTTCTTTCCTTCCTTCCTTCCTTCCTTCCTTCCTTCCTTCCTTCCTTCTTTCTTTCTTTCTTTCATTCTTTCTTTCTAAATGTATTTTTCTCTTAACTTCCATTGTTCCTAAAATTCATTCTTCAGTTTTGGGGAACACAAACTTGTGCCAGGTATCTTTCAGGTTGTGAGTTTCATTCTCCTATGTCATTTGGAGGTCATCCATTTAGATCATTGGATGGAGACTTAAAGCTATACGCCTACCCAAGAGAAAAATACCTGGCATCTATCAAGGACCTTTAGATAGAACTTCTGGAGAGTATTTCTGAGTGCTGATCAGCAACTACAGACCTGTCAGCCTGAGGAAGCCAGATCAGTCATCGCCCATTGTTTTCTTCATGGTAGTTTGAGTTACTTCTTCAGAGGGGGTGATGTTGTAGGCAGATGAGTGAGATAGAAATATTATAGGAAGTCAGGACCAGGCCTTTAGAAGGAGCAAGTATGAAAGGTCGGATACCTCCCAACCGGGATAGAGACTCTCCTGCTGTGGGTCAGACCTTCAGACAAAAGACTAAGTGAACACACCACCCTAAGTATAATACAGGATTGATATTGTAAATAGGTCTCTCACTTTAAGGAAGCCAAGAAGTCACTAACTCAGCCCTCTCCATTCATGCCTGTTTGCTACATGATTCACTTCTGCATTTCGTTCTGGATTTAATCAATTTTAACTTAAAAAATTGTGCTTGTAATCTTATTGGTTGCTGACCATAGTTTTGTCCACCTCATGCCCACCTAGCGGAGTCCCATGTTTTCCACTTTAGATCCACTTCACCTTATGGTTTTGCTCTATAAAAATCCTTAGAAAAGGCAGATTCCCAGGCAACCCACTCAGGTCCCCTTCTGTCCCTCTCTCAGACAATAGCTTTCTTTCTCCCAATAAATATATTCTGCTCTTAAAAAAATGATTGATTTGCAGGAATTCTTAAGTATCTTATGAATCAGAGTTCATAATTAAACTTTCCCTGGCTTTTTAACTATTCCTAAGGGATTTTTTTTTCTTTTTCTTTTCTTTATTTTTTGCAGTACCGGGGACTGAACTCATGACCTTGTTTTTGCCAGGCAAGTGCTTATTCTACTGAGCTCTTTCCCCCGCCCTGCATTCTTTTTCTTGTTGGAAACAATTAGTTTTAATGTGATTCAATTTACCAATCTTTTCTTTCATAGGTAATCTGGTATTTTTAAAATTATTTTGCTCTACCTAAAGTCCTGAAGATATTCTATGTTACATCCTAGAGACTTTTTCATATGTAATCTATAATATATCTGGGAATGATTTTCATATATGGTATAAAGTTGGAATATCATTGTCCTTTTTAAATAACACTGTCTATTGCTTCTTGGCCTTTTGGCTAAGATCAAGTGTAAATAACATTGTCCAGTTAAATTGACACTTTACATTAAAGTGACTACTGCTTTGATCTTCAGTGTCAACTTTAATATAAATTGGACATCATGGATATGTTTCTGGCTTAGAAGCTGCACCATCAGTTGATTTATCTATTCTTTATTTGATTCTAGGAACAAGAAACACAATAAAACAGTCTCAGCTTTCAAGGTGCTTAGAATCTAATGGAGAAATGAATTAAATAAATGGCTAATTTCAATTTAGTGTGCAATTGAAAAAAGTTAAAATGGTGTATGCAGTGTTAAACATCATTTTTCAATTTTTTTTTTTTTTTTTTGCGGAACTGGGGATTGAACTCAGGCCCTTGCACTTGCCAGGGAAGTGCTTATTCCACTGAGCCATCTTCCTGGCCCCTCATTTCTCTATTAAAGGAAATCTTTTTTTCTCATTCAATTTATTGAAAATCAGTAATTATATAGCATATTAAAAATTGCAGACAAATATTGAAATGTGAAAGATATGATGTAAACAGTGAATTTTAGAGAAATACTTGAGATGAATACATAGCATGAGATTACAATAGATTTCACATTGTAAATAAATTATTTTAGAAAATTAAATGAATATAATAGTAAAAACTGTCTAAGATAAAAATGAATTTACAGATCAGTCATGTAATAGGTCACTCTGTGCCAAAATCAAGAAATTCATATTCATATAATTAGAGTTCTCAAAGTAGAAAGGGGTAGGCAATAATTAAATAAAGATTTAAAATTTCTGAATTCAATTGAAATTATAACACCACATTTCCAAGAAAAATGACCCTTTTTCACAAGAAATCTGAATAAAATCATATCAAGATACAAAAAAGTGAAATTGTCCAAAACTTATTCTAAAGAAAAAAAATCATTAAAGCATACACATACAAAATTAGCTCTGGAAGAACAAAATTAAATAGCATCTTATTCCACATTAGAAAGAAAAAAAAGTGTGTAAGAAACTAGATTAATTCAAAAGACTGAAAGAAAGAAAAATACGTCCTCATTGAATTTTATACTTTGCAAACATACCTTTGAAAACTAAAAGTAAAATGTTTTCCAGTTATACAAACTCTAAATATTCTAATACCTCCAGATGTAGCATATAAGAAACAGCAAAGAACATAATCCAGAAGGCAAGAGAAGTTGCTGTATGGTCCTGGATAAAGAATAAAGAACTCTCAAAATGATAGTTATGCAGGACTATGTAAAATATTTTAGATGAACCCATTTAAAAGGTCATTGAAGATTTCTACAAAACAGTATCAATCTTATGTCACGTTATATACTTACTTTTTTTTTGTGTGTATGTGTGTAAAAGACAAGTAATATAAAGTCAATGGAAAATGGAAATATACTTTTTAAAGTTTCTAATACTAGAAGAAAATATACCATATATTTTAAGTAGATTGTAAGTCAAAGACACAGTATTAATCTTAAAACAAAAATTAAGATTAAACAATATTCAGAAAATCAAGTATTAATGAATTAAAAATTAAAAATTTCAAAACAATTGAACTAAGAAAAAGTTTTCATTATAGTAAAGAATTACTAAGAATAAAATGTAAGATAAATACTGGTAAATATATGACCAGCACTTCTAACAGTCTGGGGAATAGGGTATCACACAAAGTTCTAGTATGTCATGGACATGGACAGGGTCCATGACACTTACTGGTTGCCAGGTGACTCTTGGTGGGACTGAGCTACTGCCATTTCCTTGAGATCCACCCTGTAGATCTGGATAGAATCATGACCCATAGGGTGCAGGAGAAGCCCATTTGTAGAGTATGCTGATAGAAATATTTTGCTGCTGTATACAAAAGAATAACTGAAAGATTGCTTGTGTATACCGCTTATTCTCTTGTGTTTGTTTGCCCTATTTGGTGGGTTCTTTCCATTCTCATTGATGGAGTTGTGGTCATTTCTTTCTTTCTTTCCTTTTTTTTTTTTTCAGAATTGGGGATTGAACTCAGGCCCTTGTGCTTGCCAGGGAAGCACTTATTCTACTGAGCCATCTCCCCAGCCTGAGTTCTGGTCATTTTGAGCCCTCTCTAGAATATCTGTTAGTAGTCTGTGTAGGGTTGGCTATGTTATCATGAAATTCTTTAGTAGTTTCTTGTCATGGAAGTTTTTCACTTCTCCATTATACTTGAAAGAGAGTTTTGCAGGGTATATCAGTGTGGGTTGGAATTTGTTTTCTTGCAAGACTTGTAGTACTTTGCTCAATGCTTTTCTTGACTTCATGGTTTGTGAAGAAAAATCTGGGGTTATTCTGATGGGTTTTCCTTTAAATGTGATCTGTTTCTTTTCTATAGTGGCTTTTAGTGTAATGTTCCTGTGCTGAATTTCTTGGATCTTGATTATTATATGTCTGTGTGTGGTTTTAATTGGGTTGATTTTGTTTGGAATTCTGTATGCTTCAGTTACCTGAATGTCAGATTGCTTACCAATATTTGGGAAGTTTTCTGCTATAGCATCAGAAGTAAAGAAAATACTTCTGCCTGTATTTTTTTGTATCATTTGTATTGACTCCTTCCTTCTCATTGATGCGTATTAGTCTCACATTGTTCATCTTTGCATCATCTTGCAGGTGATGAATTATTTTTTCCTGCATCCTAGTTGTTTTTAAGAAATTTTTTCTTGCCTTTTCACTAGCTGCAATGGTGTCTTTAAGGTTGAAAATATATTTTCACTTTCATTCAAACAGTTTTGCCAGCTTGTGATTGAGGTTTGAATTTCCTGTATAGCACTTTGAATCTGCTTCATGCATTCTATTTCTTTCCTATATTGCACATTCAAGGATTCCATCATTTTTCTATTCTCTATTTTTTTATTAGTGTCTTCTTTAGAAGCACTTAGTACTTCTTTTATTGTAGTTATTTCTTTTTTTACTTCAGAAATTATTTCTGATCTGGTTTCCTTTATGTCTTTCTGCAGTTGTTTCTTTACTTCTGATGCTATTATTTCAGAGATTTCAGGTGTGTGATTTCCAATTTCTTCTATACTAGTGTCTTCTGCATTTGTTCTGGGCAGGCGCAGGGCCTGAGAATGCATTTTGCTCCTTTTTATCATTTTGTGTAGCACTGTCTTATGACTTTGGTGTAGAACTTAGATAGTTATTACCTTAGCACCAGGTTTGGATCTATGAAGTTCAAACTCATCCAGGTGGGTGTGGCTTGGATTTGGCTGCTGCACTCCACTTCTTCCTGTTGCAGTCTTTGGTGGTGAACACTGTGCCACTCTGGCAAGATGTTCTGCTCCTGGATTAACTGGGTGGGTCTTGCCCCTAGCCTCTCTGAATGGAGTTTTGCTGCAGGTTTCCACACTGGGCCTGTCTGATAGAGGAAGTTCTACTTACATGTGGGCCTAGGCTCTTGGTGGAATGACGATTCAGTGGGCCCTAGGCGTTCTACTCTCATGCTGTGCCTGGGTCGTATGAGGATCCAGTGGGCCTTGGGTAGTCTCATTCACACGCCAGGCCTGGGCTCTGGTTGAATGAGGATCAGTAGGCCACTGGCAGCCTCACTTATGCTGGGCTTGGGATGTGGGTTGAGTGAGGATCAGGTGGGCCCCAAGCGGTCTCACTCATGGCCTGGACCTGGGCTGTGGGTTAAATAAGGAAATCTTAAAATGAGTTGGGAAGACTGCTCTCATAATTTTCGTACTCTGCATTTGATTACTTGATTTTTCTACAAGCAAGTCCCTGGACACATATCAGAATAGTTTTGCCTGACACATCCTGCTCACGCATACAGCATCTACCTGACACCTGCTGCTAAGGGCTGTAGTGAGCAGGGCTGAGTGGGAATCCACACATGGACAGTAGGTGGCAATGTTGGGCAAGAAGACGAAGGCTGTCTGGCCAATGGCTCAGGACTGAATTATGGGCAGAATTCCAATCTGAGGTGAATAAAGGCTAGCCCCAGAAAAAGTGGGAGGAAGGAAACTGATAAGAGTGCGAGGAAGGCCAGAATGAGAGCCACTACCATTTATTTAGCACTGGGTGCTAAGCTCTATGTGGAGCACCTAAGACAACTGCTTTTCTCCTCTCAACTTTTTTTTTTTTTTCCAAATAAGAAATAAAAACTGCAAAGGTTGTTGGAATGTGTTCAAACCAGGACTGCATCACAGTCTTTCCAGTTCTTGCTCTCAATCGCCAGGTGACAGCAGTCTCTGGCTGGAATTTCCCATTGCTGCAGCTTGGTACAGTGGGTACCCAGCCTGCAGACATGTTGCCCTGGGCCTGGCTGAGCAGCCCGGACACTGATTCCAGGTCTGTCCAGTGCTGAAGTCAGCGTGGGTTAAGACCAGGTTGTCTGCATCCCTCAACCCACCCGCCAGGGCTGTCGACAGAACATATGTCCATCCTTTTGCTTCTTTTCCCAGAGATGACTTCCTAATCTGGCAGACACTTTGCCATGCAGCGTTTCTCTCCAAGCGTTTGTCCTGTTTTATTTCCTCTGCTGCGCAGACCGTAGTTTGTAACGGGGATTATCTGATTCTTCTCTGTCTCCTGGAGCCATAAACTTCAAGAAGGCAGAAGCCCTGGTGGTTTGTTTACAATTGCATCCCATAGTTCAGCACAGAGCCTGACATCCTTCGCTATTAGATGAATAAATATGTGCACACCTTTTGTCAATTAACTGTTCCTTAGTTCTTAGGTGTTAGGTAGCATGTGGAGCACAATTCTGCTATCTTAGATTCAAGAAGGCAAGAAACTAAACACTTTCTATGAACTTAAATCCCATTCAGGGGCAGATCAAGCTTTTGTGGTTCTGAAGCAATTCAGGGAATTGTTCTTATGGCAAAGAATGTAAGCTGTAAATATAAATCATTATAGAGGCATGTATTAAAAGTGATAAAAAGTACACCTAATTAAAATATAAAAAGCTGATAAATACCACATAAAGCATAAGGTTCAGAAAAATATTTATTAAATAGGCACCCAATGCATTGCTATAATTTTTTCCTACATATTTTGGCTATATTATATCACCTTTTATGTAACAATTTTATAATAACTTCTGTGGCTAGAATATAAATGTAGTCATCCTACTACTGTAGTTAAGATTTTTTCTCCTAAAATTGTTAGGATTCTTATATAATTTTCATGTTGTATTATATAATAACTGCAATCTTTTAAAAAACTAATGCATACCACCAGCAGGAGGAAGGTTTGCACAGTTTCTCTAAATGTATCCTTCAGTCTGCAGGTAGCAGCATGCTTGATGGTGGGTTTTCAAACCACAGGGAAAGTGTAGAAATTTTCTTAGAGCATCAGTTTTACTTGTTATTACACATACAGAAACATTTTTGAATTATGACCAATTCAGAAATATCAGAAAATAAAATATAAGATGCACTTTAAATTTTAAAACTCTAGTACTGGACTTCAACAGCTATAATCTTGAGCTAATACTGTGACATTTTGAAATGTAAGCCAGGCATCCTGGACTTCATTATAATTCCTCCATTGAGCTTTAGATACTTGAATCTGTGATTTTTTTCTGTAAGTGAAATTTAGAGCACTAGTTTTTGGTGAAGTAGACTACACAGAAAATTTCACATATGGTAACTATATCATTTGCTGAATTTTCACAAAGGAAACTCACCTATACATTCCAAACTCAGATCGAGAAGCAATATCACCACCATGCCAGACCAAACTTTTCACATTCTTTGTACTTTCTGCTCTAACACTGCCAGAATAATCACTGCCCTAACTTCCAAAAGCATAGGTTAGTTTTGCCTAGTTTTTGGACTTTGCCTAAGTGAAACCATGTGGTGCACACTTGTTTGGATCTGGTTTATCTTTCCCAAAATTAATACTTGATCTATATTGCTGTGCAGAGTTGGAAATTCCTTTCCTCATTGCTATTTCATTGTGTGAATAAACCACCATGTACTTATTTCACTGTTGATAGGCATATTATTGATTTTTAGGCTATTATTATTATTTTTCAGAAAGGATCTCACTACCCAGTTTGGGCCGGGCTTGTACTCACTTTTGTAGCCCCCAGGCTGGTCTTGAACTTGCAGTGACTTCAGGCTACTATAAATAATACTTTTATGAGCATTTTGCTGCATGCCTTTTGGTGAACACCTTCATGCAGTTCTGCTGAATGTATACCAAGGTCACTAGTGGTGGTGAACCAATGGCATGTGTGCTGCAGCAGACCATTTGTTATCACTGGAAGCTCTACAAGGCTCACTGTCACAGATGCAGGGGCTTAACTGTTGAATTATGAAGTTTGTGTATGCCCATCGTTGGCTAGATATAACTGCAACTTTAAAGTTAAAGTTTATACTCTCATGAGCAGTACATGAGAGTTATGATCTCTCTTTATTTTTGCTGATAATTGGTGTGGTTTTCTTTTTGTCTTTCTAGTTAGACTTGCCAGGGTCTGTTTAGTGGCATCTCACTATAGTCCTAGTTTGGATTGCATTTTTTAAAAAATTCTTTTTTTTTTTATCTTGGATATTATTTTATTAAGGCTTCAAACAATACAGGGAAGAAGAGAACAATTATGTCACATTATAAACCAAGTTTAGAAAAATTTTACTAC
Source organism: Ctenomys sociabilis (assembly GCA_004027165.1). Taxonomy (NCBI): domain Eukaryota; kingdom Metazoa; phylum Chordata; class Mammalia; order Rodentia; family Ctenomyidae; genus Ctenomys; species Ctenomys sociabilis. The sequence goes on from PVKA01033417.1 coordinate 24,042, forward strand.
CTAAATCAACAAGTCTGTACCCATAAACAGCTCATTTCCACAAGGTCATTTCCTCAAAATAAATGACTGTCTTTGTTCCCTTCTCCTTGTCAAAAATACCAACTTAGTTTCTCAGGTGTGGACAATGCGAAATTATACAATGGACCCAAACCAAAAAAAAAAAAAAAAAATGTTTAGTCTCAAAGCAAATAAACAAAGCTGGTAGAAAAAATAAATATGAGGGTATTTTTTTTTTTAATTCTTTCTAAAACTCAGTCTTGTATTGACCAGTCCCTTCCCCTGAAGTCACTCAGCTACTAGAGAGGAGAACCTGGGCGTGAAATCTGAGGAGGAAAGGGAATCCAGAGAAGAGGTA